>AP025068.1:31250167-31411990 GCA_036186865.1 Eustoma russellianum
GACTAACATTTTTCTTGTGAAGAGTACAAGCTCTCAAAAGAATATAAAGATAGTACAAGAGTTACGTCAAAAGAATATAAAGATAAAATGCAAGAGCTATATAATTTTGCACTCGTTGTTCTTATAGTTCAAGACCAAGATGAATAAAGAGAGAGTTTTTTGATAGTCAAGATGTCTTCAATAGATACGTACCTGGCTCCATTGACATGAGGAGCCTCTTTTCTCGTGGTATCCCATTTCTCTTTTGTTGCCCAGCGAAAGGATTTCAGAGTCAAGGTGTTACTAATAGTCTTAAACACCTCGAGAGCTTGAAGGTTGACTTGTCGTGCAGTTTCTGTTGGATTATAACACCTACACAAATATTAGAGGAGGGTGAATAGTGGTTAGCGAAAATTACATTTTTTTCCTTTGAAAAATCTTCTCAAATCTGATTATGAAAATTTTCAAAATCAATATCCATTTTTAAAAATTTAAATATATCGATACACAACTTCAAAAATTGTGAAACTTTTTTGAAATAAATCTCAAAGGCTTAAATTCACTCTATCCAAAAATGAGCAAAAATAAAAAATGTTGGACCCTTCAAACAAGTGTAAAAACTTCAGATGGTCAGTCTGAACTTTTTTGGACGGAAATTTAGCAAATTTTGAAAGACTATAACGTTTTATATATTATGTCAAAAAAGTTGATTATTGTGTCAAAATATCTCTTAAGATGTCTAGTTTATATTTCCAAAAGGTATTGACCAGAAATTGTGCCTAATATAGCTGAAAGTGCACGTTTCTTAAAGACCGGTTAATCTGTTGGCAAAATAGAGCAATAATATTTCAAAGACTGAAAGTCTAACTTTCCTTCACTCAAACTTGATGATTCTTGTTGCAAATAAAAGCTAACAGCCTGAAGTTTATTTTCACCAAAAATTAAAGGTTTTGAAAACATTTCACTAATTTAAACAGTCGTACAATGTTGAGTGCCGAAACTGTGAAAAAGGGACAGAAATGTAAAGAAGACAAAGACACCAAGAATTATCTTGTTTCGGCCAATGTGACCTACTCTAATCCCAAGTAACACGTTTCTTTTGATTTTCACTCTGTAAAGAACACCTTACACCTTTCAAAGTAATTGATTCTTTTGTCATACACCAACCCTAATCAAGACTTAATCACAGCATATTTACAACACAAGAATGTAGTCACCTCACCACCTATTGATGTAGCCTTATAGAATGGTTGATCAATCACAACTTTTATGAATACAAAAGGTGAAAAATGCATCACAATAACAACTTAAAACAGTGTAGCTTCAGGTGCAAGTATGAAGAATAGAGAAGAAGAAGAAGAAGAAGAAGAAGAAGAAGAAGAAGAAGAAGAGTAAGAAAGAGTAGAGCTCATGGTGTTGTATCTTCCTTCTTCAACTCTGCTCATATTTATAGGTGTGAACAGCCCTTTATTGATTAGGATCTCTACATGGCACCTTCAATATCATCAATCTTACTTTCTTTACTTGATTAAATGACCACCTCACCACCTTGTATAGTTGGCACCTTGAAGAGGTATGATTGGAACAATTCAACTCTTATCTTCATAATGAAAAATTATGCATAATTTTATGGAATCAAGTGGTTTTCTTAGCCACTTCCTTCTCCACCTTTTGCTCAACCATCACAACAACTTGGTTGGGATATGAGCTAACCAAATAAGCTGCCTTTTAGCTTTCGAAAACCGCATTCCATGCCACCTTAGGTGCCAAGTGTGTAACTCCTTACCAACGTGTCATCTTGGAGTTTGTTAGTTGGTCCATGTGGTGTAGTCTTGCATATATCTAAAAATCTGATATGTCCTAACACATACATACATGGACTTTTTTAAGTTTAAGAATGAGTAGAAAATTTGTTAACCATGGGTGGATAATTGTGACGAGAGATTGTCTCGTAATAATCACAATATGATCAAAACTACTTCTTTTTTCTCCTTCAAGAGTGGCCAGTTGTTCCTCAACCATTAGGCCAATATTCTGCTAAAAATGATAATTGAGAAGTCGAGAATGATGTTTATAAGAATACCATGATGACCACATAGTGTGACAAAATAAAATGTCACAAAATAAAAAACCCAAAAAAACCAAAAGTTGTATATATATGTTTGATATAGATATGATGATCATGAACACATGAATATCATGAAGACCATAAGAAATCCATATGGCAAACATTTTAGCATTACACAAAAAATAAACTTGTAAAAATGATCAAAATACCCTTGTCTCCAAAATGACAAAAATATCCTTGAGAATCAAATATGCCAAATAAGTGTGTATGATACTCTATCTTTGTCTTTTTCGTTCTTATGTGTATCCTTCATAAGATATAGCCCGGTTAAAGCTCAAAAATACTCTTTTGCCTTGTGATAAGTTGTAAAAACTTCCTTGGCAATTTAAGACACAACGACATACATATATACATACACATACACACCAAATTAAAGCATAAAATCATGATGAACATATGTGGGATGTTTAATGACTCATCATATGCAAAGGAGATAATGTGTATACTAATAATGCTTGATTGTCATATGTTGGAAAAAAATTTCAAAAATACGCCGACATTGATCGATCCATAAATCAATTTTAGAGACTAATGTGTACATCGATCAATCAATGTACCTCAAGTTGAGAGATCGACGTCTCACGGTGAGGCTTTGATTTTAATCTGTCCAACATCGATCGATCGTTGTAGGGTATGATGTATACACCGATCGATCTATGTATCTCAGGCTTAGAGATCGATGTCTCACAGTGAGGTTCTAGCTTAACATCTACATACATCGATCGATCTATGTCTCTTCTGAGAGACTAATGTACAAAAAGATCATGTGTCTTAATCTAAGAGATCGATGTCAATTTTGTATTTGCTTCAACTTTTTGATATTTTTATGATATGGAATGGTATTTCTTTAATATAAAATCATATTTTTGAATATTATTCAAATATATACAAAACAGTTTCATGATGTGGAGGATTTTTTAAGCTGGACCACATTGGACATTACCATCTCCTCCACTTGTTTTGAGTCTTAAATGTAGCGCCCCGCTCCCGAACCCTGGCATCGGAAACAATGTACCCGTCGTATCTCGCTAGGGAGAATACAAGGCACTGAATCAATTTCCAATATCTCTGAAAAGAAGTAGAAATTTTTCTCGCGGAAACGAAACGCCATAATATTAATTTACTTGAACAAAAGATAATGCCCCGTTGAACAATAAATAAGTCATGACAATAAAGTAAAAATGCTAGCATCTAGGGTCTATCGAACTTAACAAGGTGATGTCTGATGAAATCCCAATGAAATAATAAAAGAACGCCGCCAGGTCTTCTCATGTCCTAGATGGGACCGTCAGTCTGCTCATACTACCGTATCAGCCCCGTCCTCAGCAAAGATAAAGTCGTACTCTACCTCGTACTCACCTGATGGGGGAGTAGGGGTGAGTGACAGAAAATCACCCAGCAGGCACCTACCTCCAACTAGTACAAGACGAGCATATAAAAATGATATAACACATAGCACATAAAACATGACATCACATAAGCATATGAAAGAATGAGGAAAGGTAATTAACTCGAGATAAAAATGCGCAACATCGTGATGCATGTCCAACTATGCATGTCACACGCAACAAATTCATGTCACATAGAATGCCGATATCTCCACCATGCAATGCATGATCCCAGGACCTACTGAGTGGATGTGGGTCGTACCCACCCACAGTCAAAAGTACAATAAAGACCACTTTCATTGTCGCAGTTGAGGAAAGAAACCAGTCTCATAAAAACATCAAAACATGTAAATCAAATAAAACAGTATTTCATGGATCCCATACGTCGAGTGAATAACATCTGATAGAAATCATATGAATCCTTCAGCTCAGCTATCTTGCACAGGTTGAAATATCGCAACCTTTACCTAGAAAAAAGTGGCCACCCTTTTTCAGTTCTTGTTAGTTTGCACGCATTTCTATTTTCATTTTTTTTGGCTCCCATATAAAAAGACAGAGCAGTAGGAGAGAGAAGGACAAGCTTTTACAAACTACATTTTGACAACTCGCGACAGTAACTCATCTTCTACACAGTGAAAACGCAGGTTTACCAGAAAACCTCTACTGACAAAACCTTCATCAATATATAAACCTCTCCTAAAATGGCCTTAACTGACTTGATCGTCGGAGAGTATTACCCGGGGCCATAGATCCCGGGTCCTCTGACCCTTTTCCTTTGTGCAGGTCAGCTACCCGCCTATTACGGACAATTGACGGAGATCTAACGGCACCACATCAAACAAATACTTGGTGATATAATGTAGCGCCCCGCTCCCGAGCCCTAGCTTCGGTAGCAGTGCACCCGCCGTATCTCACTAAGGAGAATACAAAGCGTCACATCAACCTGTTACACGTCAGTGTCGACATAGAAAAATTTTTTTTTTCCTTTTTGCGGAAACGATTAAACACAATACTAATTTGGATTTAACGAACCTCAACAAAATAAAGACATCATTATTAGACTGACCAGGCCCTACAAGTCAAAGTCAACTGTCTAAATTTAAAAGTCTGAAATGTCTCAAAGTAATACTGAAAACTAGAAATGCCTATGTCACCGCAAGAATATCATAAACAGCCCGCCTCTGCCCTCGCTGCAATCGTATCTACTGGTCACTCAGCCCACTCCACGACATCGGCCCCATCTTCAAGGAAGATATAGTCATAGACAGTATCGGTCTCACCTGGAATAGTAGGGGGTGAGTGATGGTAATCACCCAGTAGGTGTCTCTCAAAACAATACAAAGCGTACATACCCAAAAAGATATCAACACATAATCACATAAAACAAGATAGCATGGCTTAAACGGAAAAGTAAAACACTCCACATAAAAATGTACAAGTACGTGATGCATGCTCAAATAACGTGTCACACGCAACTAGAAGTATGTCAGGCAATATGCTCCTAGACCTATATGCAATGCATGCTCCCGGGTCCTAAATCCAGCGTCATGGTCTCTAGCCACCACTTGCTGTTTGGACACCCACGCCCTATAGACGCAGTATGTCTCATGACCCCGGTGCCCTATAGACACGGTAAGTCATCCCAATATCCACGCCCTATAGACGCAGTATACCTCATACAATGCACGTGCCATGAATGCAGGAACCACCACACAATTTCACATAACTCACGAACTTCAACACAATGATACCAAATATAACAATTTAGCACTTATGATTTAAGATTTACACGTGTGTACTTGTTATATCCCAATTTTTTTAAAAGGGGCAAAAGGGTCATTAGGGCCTAATTAATTAGAAAACCTAATTTGATTAGGAAAATTTTCCCTAAACCCTAATCAAAATATCTATTTAAACCACGCTTAGACTTCTCCTCCTCCCCTCACTGGACGTGCGCCGCATAGATAAAAGAAGCACCGACGCTTCTTGCTTCCAATCAGGGCCGCGACTCTTTTAGGGAGAAATACCGCCACTCGATCACGCTCTTCAACGCGTATCAAATACCAGGTAGGTGCTCCCTTAACATCCGTTGAATGTAAAAAAACGATAATCTTTAATTTCTTTATGAAAATGAGATCGTGCATTAGTATTTGTGATTGTATAGATGATTGGTATTTGATTATATATGTATTTGATGAGTTGTATATCCGTATGTATGATCGTATATGTACATATATGAAAGATGCTATTTTCGTATGAAGAAATTGGAAAAGATTGTATTTTTGATGTATATATAAATACCGGAATCGGAAGAAGAAGTGTTGGTGGCGACGGCACGTGGCCGGTGGTGGTGGGCTATGGCCACGTGCTGCCGGATTGATAGGGTGGGGCTGAGAGGGGGGCTGGTCGGGGGGCTGCTGTGAGGTGGGGGGCTGAGGGGGTGCGGCTGTGGGGTGGGGGTGCAGCTGGGGTGAGGGAGTGGGGGGGCTGTCGGTTAAGGGGGGCCGTTGGCAGGGGGAATTGAAAAGGAAGGGACGAAAGTTTGGAAAAGTAGGGGGAAACAAACTATGCTGAGGACGCAGGAAGGAGGCGCCAGGAAAAATGGAAAAAGAATAAGGAAAAAAGGAAAAAGGAAAAAGTAAAAGAAAAGGAAAAGGAAAAGTAAATGTAAATGAAGGATTATGTATGTGATTTCTGTGCATTCATGCATCATGACATTGCATTAGGGTATGCGAGACCTAAGTCGCATATCTGTTCTGTTCCGTTAGGATATGCGAGACCTAAGTCGCATATCTGTTATGTTCTGTTAGGGTATGCGAGACCTAAGTCGCATATCTGTTCTGTTCCATTAGGATATGCGAGACCTAAGTCGCATATCTGTTATGTTCTGTTAGGGTATGCGAGACCTAAGTCGCATATCTGTTCTGTTCCGTTAGGATATGCGAGACCTAAGTCGCATATCTGTTATGTTCTGTTAAGGTATGCGAGACCTAAGTCGCATATCTGTTCTGTTCTGTTAGGATATGCGAGACCTAAGTCGCATATCTGTTATGTTATGTTAAGACATGCGAGACCTAAGTCGCATATCTGTTCCGTTCCGTTCCGTTCTGTTAGGTCCCGGGGTCATGCATTGCACGATAGTATTTATGTTTCCGAGAATGTAGGCTTATCATGCATCATGTATGTGACATTGCATTTCACGATCATTTCGCATGTTTATGTGTTTTGATTGTTTTAAGAAGTTATGACCGTTATACGTATTTGTGAAAACGTGGACAGTCTATTTTCGTATTACAGTACGTATATGTATTTCACTACTGTCATAGCATGTATGATCTCACAGGGCCGATGCAGGCAGGGTACCTACTGAGTGACGTTTTTGTCGCTCACACCGTTTGTTATGTTTTCTTGCAGACGATTCAGGGTATGATTACATTTGGGTTGGAGAAGATTCGGAGTGGGCTCAGTGGGACTCGTAGAGACTATTTGGAGATTGAGGATCAAGAATTGAGGAAGTTTTATTTTATTTATTATTCCATTTGAGGACATAGCTTAGGGATTTCTTATTTAGTTACTTTACGATGTCGTTTAAGGGATTATGACTTGACTTTGACTATATATGATTTTGGGGATTTTACTTTCAATTTAGGGTTTTGAATTGATTTATTTCGCTCCCGCAATCGAATACGGTGTCGTTTTGATAAGTGCATGGATTCGTACAGACGCCTTGTATATCCCTTAGTGGAATACGGCGGGCGTACCGGTTCTGACCCTAGGGTTCGGGACGGGGCGCTACAGGTGGTATCAGAGCCGAGGCTCTAGATCTACTGCGGAAAACATAGGATTAAGAAATGATCTTAGACATAAGAGATGACTATAGACTTAAGTTCGATCGTAGATGTAAGTTGATCTTAGACTAAGTTTGATTCTAGACGTAAGCTATGATTCGAGACTAAGTTTGATCTTAGAATAGGTTTGATTTAGACTAAGTGATGATCGGACTGGGGCCACGGTTGGTTTTTATTTTCGTTTTTATTTGTCTGTATTCGACTGTTTTCTGTATCTTAAATTTATATATTTCCTAAAATGCCCTTGAAAAAAAAAACTGAAATTTCCTTGTCGTAGCAAATACTCCGTCGAGAAGAGAATGGTAGGAACGACAATGGGAACCACTCTGAGAATGGGGCCCCACTGCAAGTTGTGCTTCCCCAGGCCCTGACCTACGCACTACGGGTCATGGCCCAAGCTATGGGCAACAACATCGGCAGCCACAGGCTCCACCACCACCGCATTCGGACTTGAAATTCTTCTACAAGCGGATGCAGAGGAGTGGTGGCGCAGCAAATCGGACACCGCCGATCACTTGGATCTAATTTCAGAATGAGTTCAAGAGGTATTACATGCCGGCAATACGATCTTCAAAGCATGGCTCTAGATCCACGGCGGAAATGTAGAATTAGGCCATGATTACGATTTTGCCTCTAAGTCACAATCTTAGACATAAGTGATGATTTGAACATAAGCGATGATCATGAATATAGGTACTAATCTCAGTTATAAGCGATGATCCTGAACATAAGTCATGATCTTAGACATAAGTAACGATCTCGATTAAGAGTTGACTTTAGACATAAGAACTGATTTAGTAATGTGTTGATTAGGTACTGATTATGATTTGGAAATAAGACGTGATCTTAGACTTAATAAATGATGATGCTAAGAATGATTCTAGAAATAAGTTATGATCCTGAACTTAAGAATTCGATCGGCTTTGAAACACGTATACTTAGGATATCACATACAATTCTCTCTTGTCTAAGGTTGATCATAACTCTCTAAGTCGTGATCTTAGTAACCCTAGTTGAATACTATATAATTTATTTGAATGAATTACAATGTTAACCAGAATACCTTACTACAAACATTAGCTGACATATTAATGGGTCAGACAATAACTCGGGCTGTCTTACTATAACTGCAACATGGTACTCGGTACCATTAGGGCAAAGTAAAGCGGGTCCATATCCCTACTTTGACGGTAACATCAGAGCAGGCTTAGGTCTAAGTTGGGACCATAGCGACTAAGAAATGAATTATAATAGTATGATAAATACTAAGAGATGATTTATAGTATAATGATAGAAACTAAATAACGATTAGCGTTATGATCAGTAGAGTTTAGTTAAGGATATTGTACAACAGAATTTATAGTCTAGGGTTAATATGTTGAATGTAGGGTAATCAAAATAGGTCGACGATATTAGTCTTATTAGAGGTATTGAACAATAGCGTTATGCGAGAATCGACTATAGCCTTGGAATACTATATCATTACAAAATTATGGGTTAAGTACTGACATCGGAACATTTGGTTTGAATCTAGTAGGCTTGAGTAGAAATAGAATAAGCAAGAACCAATAGCGGTTGCTTGTGCAGGTGAGATTTAAATAAGAAAATTAGCGGTTCAAATAACCAAGTAAAGAAATACAGTGGACCAGCATAGTGCGCGGAAACATGGTGAATTGGAACACCTTAAGTCGATAAATATTTAGTGTGCCATGCTAGGATTGAACAATTTAAGATAAAAATTTTATCATAGTAGGCGAATGTTAGACTTATAAGAAACGATACGTAGACGGGTTGTTCTTCTGAAAATAAGGATGAATTATAGAAATTATATGAAATATTGGACTATTATTTCCTTAGCACATAAATATTTTATTTAAGTACGTACGTCGAGTTATACCTATATTTTACAAGGACTTCAAAAAAGAGTTTATTTTCAAAAATACCTTATTGAGTCTCATTTCTTTATATAGTCTACTAAACTTTACGAGGCTAATTTTTCTGTACTTGTAAAACAGTATAATAAAAAGATTCAATTCTTTTGACGACCTTAAAAAGGGGAAATTTTTTTTATTAATGTTCTTGCAAAAAAATGATGTGCTTATATTTATTTCTTACAAAATATTTTAAATTTCCGTTTTTGTTACATCTATTTTTTTGGACAAAAATTAATTAAATTTGACGACTATTAATATTGCAAGCAGTTTAACCGTTTAAATGTTTTCGAAGTTATTTATCTGCTTGCGATGAACTTTCTTAATTTTTGTGAAACCAAAAAAAAAAAACAAAGTAGCTTTCAAAATATATACCTGTTTTTGAAAACGGAAGGTACCATATTCAAATCGTTTCATAAAACCTTACATTATTAAGTTTTCAACTGTTTTGACGCAATTTTACCAAAATGTCTTGCGAAAAAGTTATATCATCGTTTTTAAAATGGTCATTTGAGATATCGCGTTGCGAAAACAAATTTAGTATACTTTGAGTTTTGTGTTTGCAAAAATTGAAGGTTCAGTATTTTAAATAGTTAAAGCTATATTCAAAATTATAGTTACGTAATCTACTTTTCTTTTAACTTGAAGAAAGATATGTCCATACACATATTTCGTATACTAGGCTGCTGACTATATCTCTGAGAAATTAAGAGCATGATCATATAGCTAGTTCGTAAGTATATAAGAACTGATTGTAGAGGGTTTCTCATGATAGCAAATATAGGTACGATATAGACCGACGATTAACTTATGAAGCCAGTATAATGACGAGATCCTTAAGGTTGATTCGAGAACTATAGAAAAGAATATGTTACGATCCATCAAGCGGGGGACAATGGATTTAAAGATTACATTGCATATATACACACTGAATGATTTGAGGATTTAGTCATGTATCGAGGAGGTGAAATGGGTAACATATCGGAATACGCAAGGGATACTATGTTCGGTCATGGTCTAAATAAATGAATTATATAAGACTATACTAAGTTATTGATTACGTAACACACAAGTTTCGAGGACGAAACTTTTTGTAAGAGAGGGAGAATGTTATATCCCAATTTTTTTAAAAGGGGCAAAAGGGTCATTAGGGCCTAATTAATTAGAAAACCTAATTTGATTAGGAAAATTTTTCCTAAACCCTAATCAAAATTTCTATTTAAACCACGCTTAGACTTCTCCTCCTCCCCTCACTGGACGTGCACCGCATAGATAAAAGAAGCACCGAAACTTCTTGCTTCCAATCAGGGCCGCGACTCTTTTAGGAAGAAATACCACCACTCGATCACGCTCTTCAACGCGTATCAAATACCAGGTAGGTGCTCCCTTAACATCCGTTGAATGTAAAAAAAACGATAATCTTTAATTTCTTTATGAAAATGAGATCGTGCATTAGTATTTGTGATTGTATAGATGATTGGTATTTTATTATATATGTATTTGATGAGTTGTATATCCGTATGTATGATCGTATATGTACATATATGAAAGATGCTATTTTCGTATGAAGAAATTGGAAAAGATTGTATTTTTGATGTATATATAAATACCAGAATCGGAAGAAGAAGTGTTGGTGGCGGCGGCACGTGGCCGGTGGTGGTGGGCTATGGCTACGTGCTGCCGGATTGATAGGGTGGGGCTGAGAGAGGGGGCTGGTCGGGGGGCTGCTGTGAGGTGGGGGGCTGAGGGGGTGCGGCTGTGGGGTGGGGGGGTGCAGCTGGGGTGAGGGAGTGGGGGGCTGTCGGTTGAGGGGGGCCGTTGGCAGGGGGAATTGAAAAGGAAGGGACGAAAGTTTGGAAAAGTAGGGGGAAACAAACTATGCTGAGGACGCAGGAAGGAGGCGCCAGGAAAAATGGAAAAAGAATAAGGAAAAAAGGAAAAAGGAAAAAGGAAAAGAAAAGGAAAAGGAAAAGTAAATGTAAATGAAGGATTATGTATGTGATTTCTGTGCATTCATGCATCATGACATTGCATTAGGGTATGCGAGACCTAAGTCGCATATCTGTTCTGTTCCGTTAGGATATGCGAGACCTAAGTCGCATATCTGTTATATTCCGTTAGGATATGCGAGACCTAAGTTGCATATCTGTTATGTTCTGTTAAGGTATGCGAGACCTAAGTCGCATATCTGTTCTGTTCCGTTAGGATATGCGAGACCTAAGTCGCATATCTGTTATGTTCTGTTAGGGTATGCGAGACCTAAGTCGTATATCTGTTCTGTTCCGTTAGGATATGCGAGACCTAAGTCGCATATCTGTTATGTTCTGTTAGGGTATGCGAGACCTAAGTCGCATATATGTTCTGTTCCGTTAGGATATGCGAGACCTAAGTCGCATATCTGTTATGTTCTGTTAAGGTATGCGAGACCTAAGTCGCATATCTGTTCCGTTCCGTTCCGTTCTGTTAGGTCCCGGGGTCATGCATTGCACGATAGTATTTATGTTTCCGAGAATGTAGGCTTATCATGCATCATGTATGTGACATTGCATTTCACGCTCATTTCGCATGTTTATGTGTTTTGATTGTTTTAAGAAGTTATGACCGTTATACGTATTTGTGAAAACGTGGACAGTCTATTTTCGTATTACAGTACGTATATGTATTTCACTACTGTCCTAGCATGTATGATCTCACAGGGCCGATGCAGGCAGGGTACCTACTGAGTGACGTTTTTGTCGCTCACACCGTTTGTTATGTTTTCTTGCAGACGATTCAGGGTATGATTACATTTGGGTTGGAGAAGATTCGGAGTGGGCTCAGTGGGACTCGTAGAGACTATTTGGAGATTGAGGATCAAGAATTGAGGAAGTTTTATTTTATTTATTATTCCATTTGAGGACATAGCTTAGGGATTTCTTATTTAGTTACTTTACGATGTCGTTTAAGGGATTATGACTTGACTTTGACTATATATGATTTTGGGGATTTTACTTTCAATTTATGGTTTTGAATTGATTTATTTCGCTCCCGCAATCGAATACGGTGTCGTTTTGATAAGTGCATGGATTCGTACAGACGCCTTGTATATCCCTTAGTGGAATACGGCGGGCGTACCGGTTCTGACCCTAGTGTTCGGGACG
Organism: Eustoma russellianum; assembly: GCA_036186865.1. Taxonomy (NCBI): domain Eukaryota; kingdom Viridiplantae; phylum Streptophyta; class Magnoliopsida; order Gentianales; family Gentianaceae; genus Eustoma; species Eustoma russellianum. The sequence continues at coordinate 31,262,582 of AP025068.1, forward strand.
GGGCGCTACAGGTGGTATCAGAGCCGAGGCTCTAGATCTACTGCGGAAAACATAGGATTAATAAATGATCTTAGACATAAGAGATGACTATAGACTTAAGTTTCGATCGTAGATGTAAGTTGATCTTAGACTAAGTTTGATTCTAGACGTAAGCTATGATCCGAGACTAAGTTTGATCTTAGAATAGGTTTGATTTAGACTAAATGATGATCGGACTGGGGCCACGGTTGGTTTTTATTTTCGTTTTTATTTGTCTGTATTCGACTGTTTTCTGTATCTTAAATTTATATATTTCCTAAAATGCCCTTGAAAAAAAACTGAAATTTCTTTGTCGTAGCAAATACGCCGTCGAGAAGAGAATGGTAGGAACGACAATGGGAACCACTCTGAGAATGGGGCCCCACTGCAGGTTGTGCTTCCCCAGGCCCTGACCTACACACTACGGGTCATGGCCCAAGCTATGGGCAACAACATCGGCAGCCACAGGGTCCACCACCACCGCATTCGGACTTGAAATTCTTCTACAAGCGGATGCAGAGGAGTGGTGGCGCAGCACATCGGACACCGCCGATCACTTGGATCTAATTTCAGAATGAGTTCAAGAGGTATTACATGCCGGCAATACAATCTTCAAAGCATGGCTCTAGATCCACGGCGGAAATGTAGAATTAGGCCATGATTACGATTTTGCCTCTAAGTCATAATCTTAGACATAAGTGATGATTTGAACATAAGCGATGATCATGAATATAGGTACTAATCTCAGTTATAAGCGATGATCCTGAACATAAGTCATGATCTTAGACATAAGTAACGATCTCGATTAAGAGTTGACTTTAGACATAAGAACTGATTTAGTAATGTGTTGATTAGGTACTGATTATGATTTGGAAATAAGACGTGATCTTAGACTTAATAAATGATGATGCTAAGAATGATTCTAGAAATAAGTTATGATCCTGAACTTAAGAAGTCGATCGGCTTTGAAACACGTATACTTAGGATATCACATACAATTCTCTCTTGTCTAAGGTTGATCATAACTCTATAAGTCGTGATCTTAGTAACCCTAGTTGAATACTATATAATTGATTTGAATGAATTACAATGTTAACCAGAATACCTTACTACAAACATTAGCTGACATATTAATGGGTCAGACAATAACTCGGGCTGTCTTACTATAACTGCAACATGGTACTCGGTACCATTAGGGCAAAGTAAAGCGGGTCCATATCCCTACTTTGACGGTAACATCAGAGCAGGCTTAGGTCTAAGTTGGGACCATAGCGACTAAGAAATGAATTATAATAGTATGATAAATACTAAGAGATGATTTATAGTATAATGATAGAAACTAAATAACGATTAGCGTTATGATCAGTAGAGTTTAGTTAAGGATATTGTACAACGGAATTTATAGTCTAGGGTTAATATGTTGAATGTAGGGTAATCAAAATAGGTCGACGATATTAGTCTTATTAGAGGTATTGAACAATAGCGTTATGCGAGAATCGACTATAGCCTTGGAATACTATATCATTACAAAATTATGGGTTAAGTACTGACATCGGAACATTTGGTTTGAATCTAGTAGGCTTGAGTAGAAATAGAATAAGCAAGAACGAATAGCGGTTGCTTGTGCAGGTGAGATTTAAATAAGAAAATTAGCGGTTCAAATAACCAAGTAAAGAAATACAGTGGACCAGCATAGTGCGCGGAAGCATGGTGAATTGGAACACCTTAAGTCGATAAATATTTAGTGTGCCATGCTAGGATTGAACAATTTAAGATAAAAATTTTATCATAGTAGGCGAATGTTAGACTTATAAGAAACAATACGTAGACGGGTTGTTCTTCTGAAAATAAGGATGAATTATAGAAATTATATGAAATATTGGACTATTATTTCCTTATCACATAAATATTTTATTTAAGTACGTACGTCGAGTTATACCTATATTTTACAAGGACTTCAAAAAAGAGTTTATTTTCAAAAATACCTTATTGAGTCTCATTTCTTTATATAGTCTACTAAACTTTACGAGGCTAATTTTTCTGTACTTGTAAAACTGTATAATAAAAAGATTCAATTCTTTTGACGACCTTAAAAAGGGGAAATTTTGTTTATTGATGTTCTTGCAAAAAAAAAATGATGTGCTTATATTTATTTCTTACAAAATATTTTAAATTTCCGTTTTTGTTACATCTATTTTTTTGGACAAAAATTAATTTAATTTGACGACTATTAATATTGCAAGAAGTTTAACCGTTTAAATGTTTTCGAAGTTATTTATCTGCTTGCGATGAACTTTCTTAATTTTTGTGAAACCAAAAAAAAAAACAAAGTAGCTTTCAAAATATATACCTGTTTTTGAAAACGGAAGGTACCATATTCAAATCGTTTCATAAAACCTTACATTATTAAGTTTTCAAATGTTTTGACGCAATTTTACCAAAATGTCTTGCGAAAAAGTTATATCATCGTTTTTAAAATGGTCATTTGAGATATCGCGTTGCGAAAACAAATTTAGTATACTTTGAGTTTTGTGTTTGCAAAAATTGAAGGTTCAGTATTTTAAATAGTTAAAGCTATATTCAAAATTATAGTTACGTAATCTACTTTTCTTTTAACTTGAAGAAAGATATGTCCATACACATATTTCGTATACTAGGCTGCTGACTATATCTCTGAGAAATTAAGAGCATGATCATATAGCTAGTTCGTAAGTATATAAGAACTGATTGTAGAGGGTTTCTCATGATAGCAAATATAGGTACGATATAGACCGACGATTAACTTATGAAGCCAGTATAATGACGAGATCCTTAAGGTTGATTCGAGAACTATAGAAAAGAATATGTTACGATCCATCAAGCGGGGGACAATGGATTTAAAGATTACATTGCATATATACACACTGAATGATTTGAGGATTTAGTCATGTATCGAGGAGGTGAAATGGGTAACATATCGGAATACGCAAGGGATACTATGTTCGGTCATGGTCTAAGTAAATGAATTATATAAGACTATACTAAGTTATTGATTACGTAACACACAAGTTTCGAGGACGAAACTTTTTGTAAGGGAGGGAGAATGTTATATCCCAATTTTTTTAAAAGGGGCAAAAGGGTCATTAGGGCCTAATTAATTAGAAAACCTAATTTGATTAGGAAAATTTTTCCTAAACCCTAATCAAAATTTCTATTTAAACCACGCTTAGACTTCTCCTCCTCCCCTCACTGGACGTGCGCCGCATAGATAAAAGAAGCACCGACGCTTCTTGCTTCCAATCAGGGCCGCGACTCTTTTAGGGAGAAATATCACCACTCGATCACGCTCTTCAACGCGTATCAAATACCAGGTAGGTGCTCCCTTAACATCCGTTGAATGTAAAAAAAACCAATAATCTTTAATTTCTTTATGAAAATGAGATCGTGCATTAGTATTTGTGATTGTATAGATGATTGGTATTTGATTATATATGTATTTGATGAGTTGTATATCCGTATGTATGATCGTATATGTACATATATGAAAGATGCTATTTTCGTATGAAGAAATTGGAAAAGATTGTATTTTTGATGTATATATAAATACCGGAATCGGAAGAAGAAGTGTTGGTGGCGGCGGCACGTGGCCGGTGGTGGTGGGCTATGGCCACGTGCTGCCGGATTGATAGGGTGGGGCTGAGAGGGGGGCTGGTCGGGGGGCTGCTGTGAGGTGGGGGGCTGAGGGGGTGCGGCTGTGGGGTGGGGGTGCAGCTGGGGTGAGGGAGTGGGGGGGCTGTCGGTTGAGGGGGGCCGTTGGCAGGGGGAATTGAAAAGGAAGGGACGAAAGTTTGGAAAAGTAGGGGGAAACAAACTATGCTGAGGACGCAGGAAGGAGGCGCCAGGAAAAATGGAAAAAGAATAAGGAAAAAAGGAAAAAGGAAAAAGGAAAAGAAAAGGAAAAGGAAAAGTAAATGTAAATGAAGGATTATGTATGTGATTTCTGTGCATTCATGCATCATGACATTGCATTAGGGTATGCGAGACCTAAGTCGCATATCTGTCTGTTCCGTTAGGATATGCGAGACCTAAGTCGCATATCTGTTATGTTCTGTTAAGGTATGCGAGACCTAAGTCGCATATCTGTTCTGTTCCGTTAGGATATGCGAGACCTAAGTCGCATATCTGTTATGTTCTGTTAGGGTATGCGAGACCTAAGTCGCATATCTGTTCTGTTCCGTTAGGATATGCGAGACCTAAGTCGCATATCTGTTATGTTCTGTTAAGGTATGCGAGACCTAAGTCGCATATCTGTTCTGTTCTGTTAGGATATGCGAGACCTAAGTCGCATATCTGTTATGTTATGTTAAGACATGCGAGACCTAAGTCGCATATCTGTTCCGTTCCGTTCCGTTCTGTTAGGTCCCGGGGTCATGCATTGCACGATAGTATTTATGTTTCCGAGAATGTAGGCTTATCATGCATCATGTATGTGACATTGCATTTCACGCTCATTTCGCATGTTTATGTGTTTTGATTGTTTTAAGAAGTTATGACCGTTATACGTATTTGTGAAAACGTGGACAGTCTATTTTCGTATTACAGTACGTATATGTATTTCACTACTGTCCTAGCATGTATGATCTCACAGGGCCGATGCAGGCAGGGTACCTACTGAGTGACGTTTTTGTCGCTCACACCGTTTGTTATGTTTTCTTGCAGACGATTCAGGGTATGATTACATTTGGGTTGGAGAAGATTCGGAGTGGGCTCAGTGGGACTCGTAGAGACTATTTGGAGATTGAGGATCAAGAATTGAGGAAGTTTTATTTTATTTATTATTCCATTTGAGGACATAGCTTAGGGATTTCTTATTTAGTTACTTTACGATGTCGTTTAAGGGATTATGACTTGACTTTGACTATATATGATTTTGGGGATTTTACTTTTAATTTATGGTTTTGAATTGATTTATTTCGCTCCCGCAATCGAATACGGTGTCGTTTTGATAAGTGCATGGATTCGTACAGACGCCTTGTATATCCCTTAGTGGAATACGGCGGGCGTACCGGTTCTGACCCTAGGGTTCGGGACGGGGCGCTACAGTACTAACATGATTACAGCATATCTCACTATGTCAGTTAAATAATTTATATATTTCAATTAATTAATTACCATCATATAATTGATACATATTGAGATTCTCATTGCTGTTTTCTCTTTTTTTTTAATTATTAAAACACGTTAATATTTAAGTCTACTATACTAACTGTATTATTTACATCTCTGCTGTGGAAATGTTAATCTAATAAGATGCTGGAACAGCACAATTGTTTATCATTTACTTATTTCTTATTATTATTATTATTTTTGTAACCATCACCTGGGTTCGGCCATTACAACTAACCCACGATTTGATATATAAATATATAATACAAAATTGATAGCATTATATACATATATATAAACACACGGTCACAAATACAAAATTGATAGCATTATAGCAACGAGCTTACAACTGGCCCTACTCCATCAACGCACCAAGCACACAGGAAAAGAAAAAGCCCACTAACAATTTAATATTTACAGGTATTGCATTTGAAGATCATACATATTCTCAAAGCAACACAGCAGGCCTCAACATGCAAAAGAACTAACAATTTACATTGACCCATGCACAAGGAATTTAATACATAATCACCAGCGGCATTCACCTACACCCGCGCACAACATTTAACCACGACGAGATTATGCCAATTTCATACATATATACACATAATTGATACATATATACAACAAATACATATGTATATACATCAATCCATGCAAATCACAATTACGTATGCATGATCCGATTCAAGAATAAAAGAACAACAATAAACACATCAAATACCATTTTGAGCATGCAATCTTCATATCGTTTTGAGGGAATAAATAGTATGCACCTACCTCGTAGATGTGTAGAGACTAATGAACGTTGAGACGGTGATGACACTCCCTCCTACTCTTATGTTGGTTTGATCCAAAGGCCTCCCACACTACTCTCTCTTTTTTTTTCTCTAAAACTTGACCTTCCCTTTTCTTTCTTTGTGGTGTACGGAAGTTGTGAGATGGGGAAAAGGGGAGTGGGGTCATTTATGATGAGAAGGAGGGAGAGGAAGAGGGAGTTATGTAGGTGAGAGATTTGGGGTGGATTGGGAGGGGATTAGGGTAGTTGTTTGACTAGGTTAAATTATAGGATAGGATAAAATCTTTTTTTATATATATATTTTATACCCTACACGACACACACTTGCACACACACATTTATTTACTGTTTATTATATGTTTATTTTTTTTTATTTTGTCGGATATAACATATAATCCGACATCATCAATTTTTAAAAAGAAATATATCATAGTATAAGGTTTTCTCAAAACACCAAATATTTTGTGTAAAATGACCACTAGGTGTGATTCATTAATTATAATTTTAAATAAGCACAACATACAAGGAAAGCATAATACCTCACTTAGACAAGAGGAGTAACTTTCAACTCATGCTTCTATATTTAGTTAACTTATTTTATTTCTCATTTTTCATCTTTTAGACTTGGTGCTTATTTGAGTGATCACACTTTTCCCATCATCTAATTTGCAATTTAATCAAGTGTTTGACATTTATACTTACTATTTTTAAAAACTAGATAATTTAACGAACAAAAATAGAAAGAAAGACAATATTTTTTGGACCGAAATAGTATATTGGTTCAGTGAAATTTTGATACATATGTGCCACAATCACACTTACCTGCTTTAGAATATAGGTTATATACATGTCTTTGTTGAGAGTATGTTTCCCTTATTTTCCTCACATTAATTCCATCCTCTAGATAAATACACGGTTTCTTTACATATCAGATTCCAAGCCTTTTTGTTCCACATTCAGAGCAAAACTTGGAAGTTTCTCTCAGAAAAGGAACTCCGCATTCATCACAAAACTTTGCAGGGCTTGATGGCTGAAATATCACAAAAGAATATAAATCAGTCAAAACATTACTCCATAAAATTGTCTCACAACATTAGCCAAACTCTAAACAAAAAGAAGAAGAAGAAGAAGAAATTAAACTTAAAACAGAAGAATTGGCTGAGATTTTCAAACTTCAGTAAAGGACTTATTTTTCTTTTTTTTCCAGTTCGCGGTGCACTAGGCTCCCACATTTGCGAAGGGGCCAGATCGCTTCACGATCTGATGTACACAGCTTTACCCTATACTTTATACAAGAGGCTGTTTCCGAGACTCGAACCCTCGACTTCAGTAAATAATAATAATAAGTCAAAAGAAATTAAACCATCAAAGAGAACAAGTACCATGCTCAACTCCAAACCCTACACAGTTGCTATATGGCACAAGCAATAAAACACCTTCACAATGACAAGTAACAATCAGGGTAGCCTAGAGAAGGCGGACCCGCATATTTGGGGGGGTGGGGGGGGGGGGATGAAGATATGGCATTTAAGCTTACCATGCCTAACTCCAACTTAAAGATCAATTAAGTGGGTTGGGATCTCCTCACTCCCACTTTCCTCACCCCTTTTGTAACCACACGACACGTCGCAGCAATGGGGGTGGTGAGGCTAGATGAGGGTCACCTGTATCTAGCCTCACCACCCCCTTGGTGCCACGTGTCGCGCGGTCACGCGTCACCGCGTCCTCCTTGCGGTGAGGGGATCCTATCCCCAATTAAGTACCATACAAAAATTATATGACACAAGCAATGATATATCTCCACAACAGCAAGCAATAATCAGAGTAGCCAAGACCGGATTGGATCTGTTGCAAAACTAGGTATATACTACTACAACAACAACAACAACATTACCCCATTGCCTTAGAGGCTCCCGTCTATGGCGGTGTACGGGGGGACGGATGTATGCAACCATACTCATGTGTTAGAAACACATAGAAGTTGTTTTCCGATGTCCCATAATAAAAATTGCGTCTTGTCGATCAAGTGCTACTTCACAATATAAGAAGCGCAGCCAATTTAGTGAGTTTATTTTGCTTTATTCCATCATATTCCAAAGTCAAGGAAGAGTGTGTCCTTAACTACATTAGAACTGGAAACATACCTTGCTAATATATGAAAATAGCAAAAGCAAGTTGGGTGACACCAAATGTTAATAACGGGCGTTTTTGTTATATTACCAAATTGTACACCAACTTATACATCTAATTGTACACCGTATCCGAACCCAGTCTATTTGTCCAAGCCTAGGGGAAGGGGTGGGGTGGGGGGGGAAGAGAGAGAACTATGAGAGGAAAGCATTAAAATGAAGATTGACGAGACCTCACCAGTACATGTATACGGCCACCGACATGACCTAATGTCTGCAAGCAAGCCATTTGCTGGGTGATTGTGGAAGAATGCGGACCATGAGCAAGTTCAGTTAAATGAGCTGGTCCACATTGCTGGCTGTCAGCAAAATGAGCTGCATGCTGACTTTGGTCAATTTCATGTTCATTGCTTTGCAACAGAGGACTGAATTGAGATTGATGCGATAGTTGCTGATGCAGATGCCTTTTTGATGAATTCTGCTGCATGTTTTGCGGCTCCAACTGTTGAACTCAACAAAGCAAAACAAAAAAAAACAAAAGCAGATGTAAACATTTAGCTGCAAATCACACTTCCTATTCAATATAGTTTGAAAATTAACATGACAACTTGGAAATAAGAGCAAGTTTGCGCCATATCATGATTTGGTCGCATGAGTCAATGTTGATAAAGACATTTTTGGACGAAGATGAGATGGAGGAGGAATGGAGTTAGGAAATTGAATAGGTGCTTTTTGGTATCTGGTTTCGGAGAATTTCTAACTGAGGAGCAACTTTTGCCACCAGAAAAACATGCTCCACATAGGTTAATGGAGGCGGCCAAAGAGTTGAGACTGGCTTGGAGATGTGCTCAAATAGCCAACAGCAGGACACGCTCTTCCTTGACTTTGGAATATGATGGAGTAAAGCAAAATGACTCACTAAATTGTCTGCACTTCTTATATTGTGAGGTAGTAGTTGATCGACAGCTTGACGCATCATTATGGGTCATCGGAAAACAACTTCTGTGTGTTTATAACACATAGGTATGGTTGTGTACATCCGACAAGTGTATGACACATGGATGACCAAACCAAAAGTCCCCATTAAATAGAAGAGCCTACTCCAAGAACAACTTTTGACTCCCTAACTTTTTGCCTATATCATAAATGAACTTACTTGACATTCACCAGACGATCTTAGCTCACACGTTACAGAAAACACGGCTACCAGCCAATGAACAAAGTGACCTGAATCCTTAAATCTCTGCTACCACAATTTTCCAATAGGTTAAGAGGAAGTTTTTCTTAATATTACCCCGTCAGCATGGTTATATTATAGGATGGCACAAACCAGATGTTGATTACACCACACATACTGTGTGCTCGTTTTTAACCAATTTTTGTTTTAAATAGGTATTAGAATTGCAAATAATATAAACAGATTTACAGAGATTATATATGTACTACAACACAGGTATTGACTAATTTCACTAATCAAACCAATGATTCCTTTCACAAGGCCAAATCATGTAATTGCTAGGAATTATACATGAAAAGAAGTCCTACATTGACAGAATTGTAGCCTTGTCCAGAACTCATTGCGGAGGAGTCATCCGTATCAGGAAATACCTGGCAAATAACCAAACCAAATCTAAGTCACTGGAGAGTCATACAGATGTCAGGAAGAAACAGCAGAAACTTAGGTATGTAGAAGCTTACTGGCAAACCAGCAAGGCTTGGGATAGAGCTCGATGAAACACGCCTAAACTTGGGTCTTGGAGCATAAAATTTGTAGTCTCTAGCAGAAACAGCTACTTCATTCCGACCTGTCAGTCTTTGAAACCTGCATGGAAGAACTATACGCATTTGTTTTTGAAAAATGATTGCCTTGCTAAGCTATTATACAAAGATCAAAACATCTGAAAGTATGGAAATAAATTCCTTTCATGTTTCAGAAGTTAATAACATTACTGGAGTTATTCCCGAACGCATCAACTGACAACACTTATTCACACACACACACACAAACAAACAAACAAAAAAAAAACAAAAAAAAAAAAAAAAAAAGAGGAAGTATGACAGCTGAAGTTTCAAACTTCAAAAATGACCAAGCTGAAAAGCATAAAACAGCAATCCTAACGAGACGATGATCACATATTGCATAATCCGACTTGATTAGCAATCTAAAGAGATTATGATTGTAGAAATACACTGTACTTACATATATATACGTATACATCATATATACAGCTCATATGCATACACATACATAGTATAAATATACTCGTATAGGCATTATACACTCAGAAAAGTCACTGGTTTGATAGCTTAAGCATTATAGCCGTTAAAAGAATTACAGTTGTTGGGGCCTTCTAGCCGTTGGCAGTTTAGAGCCATTTTAGGCCCCTGGTTGCAGCCGCTATAAGAGTCAACTGCTTGTATATTTTAAAACTTAAGTTGATGAATAATATTTCTTCGATTCTCTATATGGCATGAGAGACAGCTCTTTCATCTTGTTCTTCTTCATCTTCTTAACAAATCTGTACTTAAACAATGGTCTCACACCCTGCTGAAGTTAGTGAAACTAAGACAACTTCCACCCTTGAACAACCTTCAGGGGCAGGGTCTAATATTCTTTAATTCTCTATATGGTATCAAAGGCATCTCCTTCATCTTCTTAACAAATCTGCATTTAAAAGACGGTCTCATATCCTACTGACGTTAGTGACTTCCACCCTTGAAAAACCTTCAGGGACAAGGTCTAATGCCTCCTCCATCTGCCTTTGACATAGCTCTCATCATGATTACAAATCATAAACTCACCGGAAACAACTACCTATCATGATGCAGGAAAGTTCAAATGTTTATTACTGGTAGAGGCAAGGAGAAATATCTATTTGGGATGTCATTATTCCTGCCCTTACAGACTCCAAGTTCAGAACCTGGAAATCTGAGAACTCCATGATAATGTCATAGCTTAGAGGATCATTAACCCTTGATATCAGTGATAATTTCATACTTTATGCTACTGCAATTGAGATTTGGTCAACTGCAAGAGAAATATACTCCAAAAAGTATAACAAATTTGGGTTATATACACTTGAAGCACAACTTCAAGACATTAAGCAGGGATACCTGATTGTGAATGAATATTACATTGCATTGACAAGAATCTAGCATCATATTCATATCTTCGAGACACATAAGTAGAACTGTCAAATTGCTGATTAGCTTTACAAAAACATTACTGAAACAAAAAGAGTTTTCAGATTTCTAACTGAACTTCATAAGGATTTTGATGTTGTGAGAAGTAGAATAGTTGGCAATAAACGTCTGCCAAGTCTAAACATTGCTTTCTCTGAAATAAGACATGAAGAAAGCAGAATAACCTGATGATGGAGACCCTGCCTACCTTATTAACTGAGGGCTCAACACTTCTGGTTGATAAGAGTTCTAAGGCTACTGACATATTTAATGTTCAAACAACCCCACCAAATAAATTCAAGCATCTAGGTTGGCGTCTAGAAGAGCAGGAATGTCTGGCCAACAAGATAGCAATAGGCCATGATAAAAGGATGATGTAAATTGCATGGAAAACCTAGAAAGGGTAGGCCACCAAGATCGACAAATAATTCAAGGCTAACCAACCACCCCTAGAAATCTTTCAAACCTCATGTAGCCAATACAGTTCCTAATTATAACAACACAGGATCGGCTTATCCAACAACCTTGCCTACTCAAAGTCAGATTAAGGCATTACTTTAGTCGTTAAGTCAACATCATACCCCAGTTCAATCAACACCAATTTAGGCAACAATGGCAAGTTCAGGCAACACACACAACAGTAAGCCTCACTCTTAGATCGTTAATTCAGGAGCTCCTGACCGCATGACTCATAATAAAGATTTTTTACTTCAGTATGAATTATTTGCTAGTATTAAGTCAGTAAAGATAGGTAATGGAGTGTGAGTCATTGGAAAAAGGAGTAGTCAAACTGACAGACAAACTATGTCGATATAATGTACTTACCATTCCACATATGGTAATAACACTTGAAGGAGAGATGTGGCGTTCTTAACTGAAAAGGAGGGATTTCGTTTTCAAATCCAGTGATCTTCTCTCTGTTTAAGTTGGATTGAATGACAGTCATGGTTGAAAAGGGCAACCGGGTTGTCCCAGCCTCTGTTAAATGGTAGCCTCCAAACACTATTCATCAAGACACTGGAAACCTTTGCATCCCTGCAAATGGGCAATTTCTTCATAAGCTCTGGGTGATTAGAACTTAGTATTCCCTAAGGGTGCCATCGACCAATCCAGAAGGATGTATTCTCACCATTTCCTATAGCCTTGCCTATGCAGTGTGTAAATTTGTCCCTCACCACCAGGAATTTCTTCCAGAGCCATGAGTTTGAAGGCCTAGGTTTGGCTTCCCATAGTGTCTTCCGCTTTAATATTATTGTGTGAACCCATTTGACTCAAAGACCCTCTTTATGTTCGCTACGCTCCAGAGACTTCATTATATAAGCATCATCAATTAGCTCCAGGTTGTACACACCAAGGGTTTTCCATTTCCAATGGAGTCAAGGACACACTCTTTCTTGACTTTGGAATATGATGGAATAAAGCAAAATGACTCTCTAAATTGGCTGCGCTTCATATATTGTGAAGTAGTAGTTGATCGATATACATTGATGCATCATTATGGGTCATCGAGAAACAACCTCTGTGTGTTTCTAACGCATGGGTATGGTTGCGTACATCTGACTTCCCCATACTCTGCCATAGGCGGGAGCCTCTAAGGCAATGGGGTAATGTTGTTGTTGTTGTTGTTGTACACACCAAGGCCTTCTCTTTCTTTGGGTTGACAGATTGTAGACCATTTCACCTTGGCTTTTCTTGTACTACCCCACATAAAAGATTTTTAGGATTTTTTCTACTTCTCTTATCAGTTTCCTAGGTCCTAGGGAGAAAATAAGAAGTTGTCCAGTACCTAATAAAGACAAATGACAAAAGTCTAAACCAAAACCAATTCAAACTAATGCTACTATTACAAAATTTCCACCTTATTACGGCACAAAAATCTAGTCTACCCAACAAAATTTTGAAGTCATACGTCATAATGTCAATAAATTCAAGCGTCACAGAGTTCAGGCATGGAAGAATCTTTCTGCAGCTATGACCCAAAAAAATAACAATAAGGCAGTTCAGCGCATGAAAGCATCCTTCACGTGTCCTCATATTAAGAGCCCATGTCTATTGCACATAGCCTTAACTCGTATTTCTACAAACTTTGTTAAAACAAACAAAACCTATGACCTTTAGTCACGCGGCAATAGCATTTACCCTAGGTCATGGAGACATTAATTTCTAACCTTCAGAACATCGAAGAATAATCAACATGTCTTCTGATTTATTGTGTTGAATGTGTTTATTTTAGTAGAAACAGCCATATGACATGCAGAACAAACAGCAAATAAACACCCATCCTTCTTTTTATGTCATCCAAAGGCTAAATAATTGGAATGCCTACTTTCTGATCCAAAAATTTGCAGATACCAATATTTAGGATGCAAGCTTACCATTCAAAGTCATTAACCTGCATGTTCAAAGGTTTCTCAACAATAGATAGCCCATTGACAACCACAAAGCGAACACGTTTTTCCTCTTGTACGACTAACTCGGGGAATCTTGATCTTGTCTCCAAAGAAGTAGCCAATTCTCTTCTTCTAAACATGTAGGGTCCTGTTGTCAAATGATAGCAACATAAATAAGCAAGTGCCTTTTTTGTTCATCCTCTGTTTTTGGGCTTTTTTTCTTTGGGTTGGGGGGGGGGGGGGGGGAAGGGGTAGGGACAAGAATGGTTGGCACAATTTGGGAGGCAGAACATCATTGTAGATGATTTCAAGAATATAGTCAAAAAGGATCAGTAACTTTTGTACTGCAAAAAGAGGTTACACTGACAAAACACAAATAAGTAAACAAATAATTAATGAAGAACCAGGACTATGCGAGTGTCATTTAATTTTTAGAGACTCCATTTAGAGAGAGATGGTATGTATGGTGATGTTTCAAAATGACTCTCCTTTTAGATAAACATGGTGTGTTTGGTTAAATTCCCAAGCTTACTTTTTGGGAACCAAAAACACATCAGCGTCTTTGCTAAGATGGACAATTAATTTCATAAAGTCATTTAACGAACAAGTACCATTCATGAACACATTACACAGGCATAATTTCAAGCAAGTCACCATTTCCAATATCATCATCAATCTAATAAAGCAAAAGAACAAAAGCTATATTGGTCCTCATGTTGTGCCATAAACTTCGTAACAATTTCCCGACATAAAAATTGAATATTATTTATAAAATGTAAAATCACTGAAATGTACTATACCTAAAAGTCCAGTTGACGAATTGGTCGAATCTATATTCTAAACGACTGATGCACTTATAGATAATGTATACCTTAGTTTGATCCTAGATTACATCAAAGAGGGGGAGACAAAGTTATTAGGATTACATTCCAGAGGTTGCTAAACCAGATTTTATTCTAATCTCCTTTCAGAGATGATCACATTAAGCATGTTAATAGTTAAACTCAGCGCATTAGAACACCCACATACTCCTGCTGTCCAAAAAGATTGTCCTAGTTTCCATTTTGGTTTGTCCCAACAATATTTTCCATTTTCCAAAAATAAGAATATATTAAAAATCAAAGTTTTCATACTACACTTTTAATTAGCACTTACATGATATCTTAATTTACACCAATTAACCAACTCATAGTAGAATAGGAATAATGACCAAAATGGTTTGACTTTCTTAAATTATGCTTAAGTCAAACTGGAATTATATTTTTGTGGACGGAGGGAGTAACAAGTAGCTGCATAAGGCACCTTTTCTTGGAAATTTCTTGGCAAGCTTTCTGTACAAACCCCCTGCTGCTTCAAGGGCCACGCCAATAGTTTTCTCACGCATGCCAGTGATTGAGGATAGTCTCAAGTTAACATCATTAACCAATGTTTCATACATATTTGCCACATACATCAAGGGCAAAACATGCTGTGCATCACCCTCGTACTGGATCTCATGTGGCCTTCTCTTGCTAAGTTTATCTTGCTCTGATTGACCAGAATACTCAGCCTCATGATATGATGATGGAACCATATGGGGACATATAAAATTGTCAACAATGACGTCTAAGAATCTTGCTCTTGCCGTCTCAATTGGGGAAACATCTGCTTTGAAATCATAAGTGTGAGTCCACTAAAACGGAAAACTAAAAAGTACCACAACTTTTACAATGATTTAGTGAAGTTATGTCAAATATACCCTCAATCGTCAAACTATGGGAACCTCCTGAAGAACCACTGTTCTCAAGGCTTGCATGATCTGATTCCACTCCTACACTGTGAATTGGCAACGAATTCCTGTATGACTCTTGCATGCAATCCTGGAAAAAGAAAAAATGTATAAAAGAACTACAGCTTTCTCAAGGAAAAATGATATTTTCTCTGGAGTCAAGGGAATCAAGACAATTGAATTTACAGCAGGATTCACATAAATCTGCGTGTTATCAAATCTTTTCCATTTCCAATGGAGTCAAGGACATACTCTTCCTTGACTTTGGAATATTATTGAATAAAGCAAAATGACTAACTAAAGTGGCAGCGCTTCTTATATTGTGAAGTAGCAGTTGATCGACACAGCTTGACGCAATTTTCATTAAGGGTCATCGGAAAACAATCTCTGTGTGCTTCTAACACATGGATATGGTTGCATACACCCGACCTTCCAAACCCCACCATATACAGGAGTCTCTAAGGCAATGAGGTAATGTTGTTGTTGTTGCTGTGTGTTATCAAATATGGGTTCAAAACCAACATTCTAATGCAAGTTAGCTCAGGTACTTCTGGACAAGGTTTTCCACTTTTCACTTTGAATAGCCAAGCAAACAAAAAGAACTTAGGACGATTTTAAGGATGAAGAATGGTGAATCTCTCAAACATCATAGGTCAATCATATTGATCCGAAAGTAGCCATAAACCTTCTTCAACTCTATCACAATAATTGATAATCAAACTGATAGTTGCTGTAACGTCAACAAGAAATTGCTGCTTTCAAAAGATAAAGCAGAAGCATAAAATATTGTCTTACTGATTCCTGTGAAATGTTGTCTTTTGAAATTAAGCTGCTTTTTTGCTCCAAGAGTGTTCTGATCATTAAGAGCTACAAGAATAACCACTGACATCCACTTTACTAAGATAAGAAAAGCATGAACTATGGACAAATTATTTTCTTTCCTATGTTCATTTGAGGAGAATGATGAAGGCGTTTAATCCATCTTTCCTAGCTGTTGTGCAATGTCAATTTGTTATCTTGAGCTGGTTTTTGCTTTGAGGCTATTATTTCCATTTGACTACCACTAGCATTGACCGACAAATAGTGCATGAGAATTCCTTTTCGAAGTGATTGCCTTCCTAGGCTCAGCTGGGAAATATTTACCCAAAATTATACCTACACCATTTCATGGCCTTTCGCAGCGAGTTATGTTTTATTTTCAAATGAAGACTCCAATTCCAGCATCATAGGGAATCATGGGTCCCACAAAAAATAACGTTAATCAAGAAGAAAAAATCCAATTTATATAGTACAAGTTTCATCCTTCAATGCTCTTCTACTTCTCTCTTCGTAAACTGAGTACGATCTCTGAGGAAAACAAAACTTAATACCCACATGCATTCTAAAGTTGTACGAGACTATTGCAAAATTTTACTTGCCGAGATTTAACTTCTTTCTATTGCAGAAATTCGAGCTTTGTTAAAACCATACACCAAGGTTTCCATACTTACCATTTAGCAAATTCTTCTCATCTGCTATACGTTCATAACCTTGACTCCATTGAGTTATTTTCACAAGTAAACTTTTGCACTCTCTGTCACAGAAACTTTGTGTTATCCTGTCTCCTATATTTTGAGGGCCAAGCATAATAGTTAGCAGCAACTAGCGTACAATCTCAGGCAATAACCGTAAAGATATCAAGACAGTACCAAGATATTGCCTTCCACACCTAGACAAAACATCTCTCTACATATGCACCAAGACCATCAACTCGATTGCATGGGACACTTCACACTGTAATCCCACATCTAGTTTCAAAAATCTGAACCAAAAACTAGAATACTAGTCCATAACTCTAGGCTGTTACCATAAGGAGATCCATCACTTGGCTAAGCACACATAACCAATTCTTCATTGGATATGGGTGAATGTGGCCATTCCTGAGTACAAAAGAAGGTTACAGGCATAATCCATTTCATTTAATTGCTGGCTGCATTTGGATAAGCCAGAAGTCCTAAGGGATGTATATAACAGCTGCATCAACTTTAATTCCTGAGCAATAACACGGCCTCTCTACGAATCATTTCTTCACATACTCACGGTTAATATGTACACTCCTTTAGACGTAAAAGGCACTAGATAAAATGCAGGAGAGGATTCGATCCCAGCCGTCCCTGAGTATAAAAAAAGGTAAATGGGCAGCATAATCCAAGCTACATTCGGATAAATCAGAAATTCTAAGGAATGTATACAACAGCTGCTTCAACTGTGATTGCATTTGGGTGGGAAAGAAATTGCAGATAGCAAACACACTTGGCTTCTCCACTAATCATTTCTTCCCATAGTAACGATTAATATGTATGATCCTACATACTACGTCAAAGTCAGTAGATAAGTGTTGTACCTATTATTTGGTAGTATCAAAATAAGGTCACCTATAACAATAAAAACGATAACAAAAGTCATCAAGGTCTCACTAAAACATAAAACAAATCGTTTTAATGGATATAATCGAAGTCTGATTCGACCATCCCTTCCCCTACATTTACATCCTCTTTCAATTTCCCCCTCCCCCCTCCCCCCTTTAAATATCAAAATAAGAGCAAACAAACAAATACCATTCAGCACTGAAAAAGAAAAAAGCCCATCCTTCAAAGTTGAAGGCTTTTGCTTGAAATATCTTTTAACTGGCAAAACAGGGAGAGAAAAAAGGGGCCAAGAAAGAGCTTACCACCACAGAGGATTCTCCGTCATTGTCCAAGCTGTCTTGAGTGATGTCATCACCACCGGGGTCCACCTCACCGGCATTAAGGTCATGTAAAGAACTTCCCATATATGAAGTGTAATGCTCCACTACTGGAGCCCTTGTCCCCATTCTTGATTCACCCTTCTCCACCCCCACCCCCAACCCAAACAAAAAAAAAACTATTAATTTAGACCCCGAAATTCAGTTCAGACTGCTTCTTAGTGGAATTTGTTCAATCTAGTAAGAATCAATTTCAGAAAACATCCAGTCAAGGGGTCAATGCGTGCGTTGACCGAAGTGGGTGCGTGCGTTTGTCCAACGGTTAAAATTTTGCAACGGCTATACAAAGCAATTCTCAAGTGTATGTACGGACCCCAAGCCTGAAAGAGTTGCTGAGAATGAGAGTCGGAGAATAGAGAAGATGAAAGACTCCCACTCTCCGAGGCCCGAGCCTAGGCACATCAACCAAGGCCGCAGGTTGGTTTGAAACTTATCAAGAAATTCATTTTAGAATTTTCCCTCACGACTTTAATGAAATAATATTCAATCAATATATACGACAGTAAAAATTATCATTAAGCTTTGGAAAGAGTGAGATGTAGACAAATAACACCTCCATTACAATGAATATAGAATTTGATTCCAGTAATAACTCTGGTTCGATATGTACCTATATAAATGATAAAAGGGCAGTATATGTTGTCTTGGTGGTATCGGTCTACATCGACTACATTATTAGGAGTGCTGAAAATTGTGGTTCCATCCATTATTGTTTATAATATCTGGCGCACATACACATCGTTGGCTGGGATACGTTCAAACATTTTTTTGTGGGGTAAAACGCTTGATGGTTCAAGGCTAGCCTCTGCTTTGCCTTGGTCCAGCACCTCCATTTGATGCCGTCAATTCAACTTCCGTGGCCACAAATCATCAGATGGTTAGCTCCTCCTCCTGGTCGTTTAAAGCTAAATGTAGATGCGGCGGTAAGTAGGGTAAATGCAGCAGGCGGGCTATTTTACGTGATCATTCTGGAGCATGCGTGGGGGCTATTTCATTTCGTCTGCCACCTAATACTCCACTCATTGATGAAATACAGGCTGCAGTATTTGGTTGTCTTTATTTTTTGCCTTTGCATCGTCATATTATTCTAGAGTCCGGTTGTTCTCAGTTACATAAATCCCTTGATCATCCTACATTTGTTTCTGGGAATTATCACCTGCGACTGCTGCATTCTTTGAAGCATCAGCACCGGCTTGTCTTTCAACATGTCTACAGAGAAGCCAACATGGTAGCTCACTATTTAGCACAGCAGGGTATGTTAGACCCTCGGACGGCCTTCTACTCACACGCTCTCTCCGTTGGTTCGTGGTTGTGTACGGTTGGATATGTCCGCAGGACATCTTCGGCAGCCTTGATTTTTCTTTCCATCGGAGGTGTTCACAATGTCTTCCACATGGATTGGCTATTTTTGATATCTTTTGCCTATATCCTGAGGGATGCAGGCAGACTCGGTATGACTTTGTTTTATGTGGTTTGCATATTTTTGAAGTTTTATTGTCTTTCAGGCAGATATATCTTTACATTTGCATGGTTGGTCATGGGCTACACTGCTGCGGTCATGGGCTACTCTGCAGATTCTCATCATACATATCGCTTTTTGGATGCATCGGCTGGGCTGCGGCTTTCCATTTCTATTGTTTCAAAGGCGGTAAATATGTACCCTTTTTACTTCGTGCAAGATTTTATCCGCAAGGGTGGTTTTGATTGCCAATTTTAATGAGGCATATCATACCGCTTTTGAACTCTCCCCGCCCCAATGTTGTACTTGGATAAATGACTTTTGTCCTTTGAGCAGTTTCATTCAATTATGTTATGACTTCATTTGTAATTATGGTATTCCTCCGTCATAAGTGAGGGTTAGCTTTTATAATAAAATGTAGGGACCTGGTCTCTTTTATTAAAAAATAAATGATAAAGGGATAGAGAGTTTAATTCCAATAAGAACTCTGGTTTGATATGTACCTATATAAATGATATAACAATAGAGATATAGTATTGTAGTATGTTAGTGAGGATATTCATTAAATACAAATAGATAATAACTCAAATGGATAATTAGATTAACCAAAAGAATTAAAAAAATTCAGGATTCTAAATGAACATATGGTATGTAAAATAGGTTTTGTACGATGAAATTTTGTGAACTACATTAAATTTCTCTCTCTGTATATCTATGAGGAGAATTTAGAAGTCACTTGAGATAATAATAAAGCATTTTACTTAGAAATTATAAGGGGATTAACTTGAATTAATGTTTTCTTTTTTCTTTTCCCGTAAAATGACCAAAAAAAAAGGAGCGAATTGAATAAAATATATTACACATATAATAGGAGACCCAAATAGTATCGTTACTCATGAGTTACTCAAGTCTATGTTTGGATATATTCAAATACTACCACTACAAATAAACAGATTCAGGACATATATAACTGGAGGATAATACTAGTTAATAAATTGGCAACGCGAAATAATTATTGACATCCAAAAGTGAAAAAACTGTGTGTGTGTGTGTATATATGTGTGTATATATTCTATTCTCGGGTCTCGAGTTCGACTCCACTCCCCAATTTATAATATATATATGTTGGACCGTGCACCTGCAATAAACACCACTAGAGGGGGGTGAATAGTGGTTAGCGGAAATTATTCTACAACCCTTTGTTAAAATCCCCTTTGAAAACAGAATCTGAGACCACCTCAGATTCAGAACTCGTTTTTAAAAAATTTACAAATAAATGTACACAACTCCAAAAATCGTGAAACTTTCCAGAATTGAACTTCAATGTGTTAGCAAGACTCTGTCCAAAAATCAGATACAAATAAGATCGTTTGACCCTTCAAACAAATAAAAAGATTCAGATGGTCAATCTGGACAGAATTGGACAGAATGTTGCTGATTTTGCAAAACGTGTTTCTCTTTGAATACTCAACCAAAAAGGTTGATCTTTATATCAAAACACTCCTTAGGATGTGTAGATGAAGTTTCCAAAAGGCCCTGACCTTAACCAACTCTTGAAAAATACAGAATTTAAGTTTTCTCAAAACTGGTCAGATTGCAGCCAGATTGGAGCAGTTATATTGCAAAGACTGAAAGACTAACTTTCCTTTGCTCAAATCAAGTGATTCTTGTTGCAAATGAAAGCTAACAGTCTGAAGTATAACTCCACCAAAAATCACGAATTTTGAAAGTGTTTAGATATTTTTTCAAAACGTGAGAAATTGTATGAAAACTGCAGTCAAAAACGGGCAGAAAACAGAAAAATGTAAAGAAGACAAGAACACCAAGAATTTATCCTGGTTCGGTCAATGTGACCTACTCCAGTCCCAAGGAACACCTTTCCTTGGATTTCACTATGGTATGAACCAAATTACAGCAAGAACCAAGCTTGATTCTTGGGTTAAACACCAACCCTATTCAAGACTTGGATGAACACCTTTATGCAACTCTTGGTTGCAACACCTCTATCACCTATTGATGTAGCCTTATAGATTTGGCTAATCAATCTTACAAATAAGACACAAGAAGGTGTGTATAGTGTAGCTGGACAACAACTAGAAATGGAACACCTTAGCTACACAAAGTATGAACGAAAATATGAGAAGAGAATAGCAAGACAACAATCTTCAATTTTTGCTTTCAAGTTTGTGTCTTCTCTTCTTCACCTTGCCTTCTATTTATAGAGTGAATTGATGGCATATTCCCTCCAACTTTTATACCATGTGATGGCTGAGAATTTTGAATTAAAACACCTCCATAATCATCTCCAATAATCTTGTCTCCATTACATTCAAATTTGAAATTTCAAGTTAACAACTTTTGCCAACTAGCTTGCTTTTGGTTTGTCTTCTTGTCTCCAACTCATAAAATGAGAAAAACATCATCTCCACCTGTATAATCACGTTTTGGAGGCTGTGTATATGTATACCAACTCAGATTTTTGAGGAGAAATCAACAAATAATAGTTGACAAGGTTATGTCAACATATAATATCAAAATTCCCATTTCTTCTTGACATATTGTGATGAATCTTGCACCAAGGACACCTTGTAATCTCTGAAAGATGATGATTAAGAACCTCCAATAACATATATATAAGAGTCTTCAAGAGAAAATAGAACGTGACATCGAATATCGTCACATATCCCGCTACCGTCGATAAAATCATCAAATGAGAGAATAACATAGAAAACCACCAAATAATCTTCAAGAATATACTAAATGAACTCCAGAATGAATATAATAAGATACTCAAGAGATTCCTTGAGTAAAAATACCGAAACTATCTTCGGGGGTAAAATGACCAAAATGCCCCTAATGAGATAAAACTCCAGAAATGACCCCGATGGTCAGAATTAAATATAATAACACCTTCTTGATAATAAATAAGATGATAATATCTTCTTGAATCATATTCACCATGTTGAGTACCTACAAAACTCAAAATACCACTTTTGCCCTTTTTGGTAAGTTGTAGAAACTTCGAGGGCATATTAGTCACAAGATATTATCATCATAAAAATCACATAATCACAACATGATAAACATATATAAATCATGTAAAAATAAAAACAACTATTTTATCACATTTTAGAAAAATATTTCTAACAACCCTAGACATCGTGTCATTTTTCTTCACTTATTCAACTCTTTCTTTTATAACACCATATGTGACATTTTTAAGTATTCATCACTTAAAATCATGACTTTGAAAATTATCCAAACATATTTCTCAACATTCTCCCCCTTTTGGATGATTTTCAAAATAACCTAACATGATTTTAATGTCACAACTTATAACCAAAAGTTTAACCAAATGTTTTCAACTATGTTTTCAACTTTTAAATAGTATGCCGCTCCCCCGCAACTCATACTCTCCCCCTTAACCTATGCTCCAAAATTTATACCAATAAAAACTTAGCATATGATTCATCATGACTTACCAACTAAAACATGACTTACCAACTAAGATCATGTTCTTATTCTATCTCCCCCTTTATTTTGCAAATCATGCAAAAGATAGAACTATACAATGGTATCGTAAGTCATCATTCCTAATTTGGCTCGTAAGTTTTCAAAAGTGGCTTGATTAAGGGGTTTGGTGAAGATGTCAGCGATTTGATGATCAGTTCTTATGTGGTTTATCACTATATCCTCATTTTGAACATGATCACGAAGAAAGTGATATCGCACCTCAATGTGTTTGGCCTTAGAATGAAGCACCGGATTCTGTGAAAGATTGATTGCACTTGTGCTATTGCAGAAAATTGGAATCTTATTTATTTTAATGCCAAAATCACTAAGTTGCTGTTTAAGCCAAAGTATTTGGGTAGTACATAAACTCAAAGCGATATACTCGGCTTCAGTGGTAGAAAGAGCTACACTAGCTTGCTTTTTAGAAAACCAAGAGATCAAGTTGGTTCCTATGAATTGACAAGTACCGCTAGTGGATTTTCTATCTAATTTGCAACCACCATAATCAGCATCACTATATGCGTGTAATTCCAACTTAGCGTTTCTATCATACCACAGTCCTAAGTGAGGTGTATGCTTAAGATATCTAAAGATCTTTTTAACTGCATTGTAATGTGATACCTTAGGACAAGATTGAAACCTAGCACACATACACACACTAAACATAATATCAGGTCTTGATGCAGTTAAGTATAACAATGAGCCAATCATAGACCTATAAAGTGTGTCATCAAAAGGTTTACCATTTTCATCCTTATCAAGTTTGGTACTAACACTCATAGGCGTAGTTGTAGGTTTCAACTCTTCAAAGCCAAACTTCTTAATCATGTCATTGACATACTTAAGTTGGCTAATGTGAATTCCTTGAGGGGTCTGTTTGATTTGAAGTCCTAAGAAATAATTCAACTCTCCTACCATTGACATTTCAAACTCTGACTTCATACATTCTTCGAAGTCTTTTACTAAAGTAGGGTTGGTTGAACCAAAGATTATATCATCTACGTATATTTGAACTATTAACAAATCATTACCTTTTCTTCTTAGGAATAATGTGTTGTCGATGGTCCCCCTTTGATAATTATTTGCAATAAGAAAGTTTGCAAATCTATCATACCAAGCTCTTGGAGCTTGTTTCAAACCATATAGAGCTTTCTTAAGCTTGCAAACATGGTTAGGATTCTTTGGATCTTCGAATCCAGGGGGTTGTTTGACAAACACCTCTTCTTGAATGTATCCATTCAAGAATGCACTCTTGACATCCATTTGGAAGAGCTTAATATTGCTTAGACTTGCAATCGCAAGTAACAATCTAATTGCTTCTAGTCGTGCAACGGGTGCAAAAGTTTCTTCATAATTTATACCTTCTTGTTGATTATAACCTTGTGCGACTAGTCTAGCTTTATTTCTTGTGATGTTTCCTTGTTCATCCATTTTGTTTTGTAAATATCCATTTTGTTCCTATTATAGATTTATTTTCAGGTTTAGGCACTAAGTCCCATACATTATTTCGGATAAATTGGTTTAACTCCTCATGCATGGCATCTATCCATGATAAATCGCCTAAGGCTTCCTTAATATTTTTAGGTTCTAAGTGTGATATTAAGATATGCCCTTCAGCTTGACTTATGTTTCTACGTGTTCTAACCCCAACACTTGGATCACCAATGATTAGCTCTTTAGGGTGTTTATGTTTATCTTCTATAAGCCACCAATTCCTAAGTTGACTAGGTTCACCTTCTTCTAGTTCAAATGTTTCATTCGTGTGAACATTTTCATATACAATTGGAACATCCTGTAAGATAGATAGATTATCTTCCAATTGTAAAATTTCTTGATTTATTTCACCTAAAGATTCATGCACATCTTGTTCAGGGGAAGTTGGTTCTAGATGACCATAAACAGGCTCAAGTAATATATCATCATCATCAAACATATTTTTAACATTATTCTCTTGTTTCTTTTTATCACTTACATCAAAATATGCATTCTCATTGAATTTCACATGTATAGATTCAATTATTTTTCTAGATGCATGATTATAACACCTATATGCCTTTGAGTTAGTTGAATATCCAACAAATATGCATTCAATAGACTTTTGTTCAAATTTATCTAGATTATCTTTGGTATTAAGTACAAACATTTACACCCAAATACTCTAAGATAATCTACCTTAGGTTGTCTATTATTCAATAACTCATATGGTGTTTTATTTAATTTCTTTCTAATAGAAAGCCTATTTATTATATAACATGCACAACTAACAGCTTCAGCCCACAAATATCTAGGTACTTTGTTTTCACACAACATAGTTCTAGCTATTTCTTGTAGTGTTCTATTTTTACGTTCAACAACTCCATTGAGTTGTGGTGTTCTTGGTGGTGAGAATTCATGTTTTATTCCATGTAATTCACAAAACTTAATTATATCTTTGTTTTTAAATTCTCCACCTCTATCTGTAGCGCCCCGTCCGAAACCAGGGTTCCGGCTCAGTGCACCCGCCGTACTCTACTCCATAGAGTACAAAGCGTCGATACTATACATGTACATGTCGACATGAATAATGCATCGATAAGCGGAAGCAACATAACATAAACAAATCATAATCGACATGCAATGTACTACATCATAATATGTACAAATCATCATATACATAATACTGAAATCTTCTATCATACATCGTAAACCAAGACCTAGAACCTTCAAAGCAAATCTCTCGGCAGGTTTCTTCGTTATCAATGCTCTATCTAGCATGTCTTCAACGAGCCTGTATAGTGATACCTGTTATCTGGAAAGTTTTAAATGAGGCAAGTATGAGCGATAGCCACCGACTTTTAATCGCTCAGCAAGTAGTCTTACCAGATACGACATGTGGATCATACATGGGGAGACGGGGTAACAAATCATAATAATCATACATTTTGAGGATAATAAGCGCGTCTCCTTTCTAAAAATTAAAGTAACATATCATATCAGTGAACTGCTGTAAATTGAAAGCAGGTAAATAAAGAAGATCTCAAAGCATACATAACATAACAGCATCTCATTCTGCTTAATCCATAACATCATACGATATCCATACTTAACTTCTAATCCATAACGTATACCATCTTTGCATATCTTACATGTGCTACATTCTCATGCTTAACACAACATTGTCCACTGTAGTGCTGTCATATACTTAAAGAATTCTTAATCATAACCCTAAGGTGACATGGTCATGACATGATGCATAAAACATGACTTTTCATAAAATGACTTTTCGTAAACATGACTTTTCATAGACATGACATGATTTTTATAACTTGCATAACATGACATATTCATAACATGAAGACGTAACATTTTCATCGTTGGCTATAGCACTTTTCATAAAAATAATAACGCACGACATACCGAATGATTCCCCATATAGTACATGTGCGACATAACATCATGAATCATATGCACATGTACTAACGGTGACGCATTATGACTGAGATCCCGTGTCCCAGACCCGGTGTTACACTCAGCCATAACGTAAACATAGGCCCCTGACACCTACCACTCCGGTCCCGATGTCAGGACAGCGCTTCAACATAACATAACATAATCATGATCATGAACATAACATAACATATCGTGTCTCATCGGAATCATTCGTCTCGTGTTTATTATTCCTATGCATATGAACTTTTAAAACATGAGATTCAAAAACATAACTTTTCAAACTTTGATTTCATGCAACATGAGACTCGGTCATATGAAGGTACTTTGGTCATTCTACATTTTGTAATATCATCACTTACTTAATTTCCTTCTACGTATCACAACTTAAAGAAAATACCATTTTCACCTCCAATTAAATACCATTCGGCTATTACACTAAAACAGCCCCCTTTTTCCATTGTCATCACACAATAATTTGGTAACTTCTATTCCACACATACATTTCATAATTCATAACTTAAATGCCTACATCATGAAAATTTCTAGTTACTTTACATTTCATCTAAGATTTCATAACTTACATTTTATCATAACCTATCTATGTTAGTATATATATAACATGTAACATATCATGTACGTACATTGTAAAAGTTAGTAGTCTTATAATTTCACATACATAACTATGACCTATTTATGTTTCATACTTTTCATAACATAATTTACATACTTAACTTACTTTCATAACTTAACATGTTCATCATATATACATATATACTTGTATAAAAATATAATGAAATCATTTTTGTCACTAAGGCCTAATGGCCGAATATATATATTGGGTATACATATATAAAACTTCTTATGATATATTAAGATCTTATTCATTTTCATATCTTAACATATTTGTATTTCATATATATACATATGCATACAACATAGTCAAATCATTTTTCACAAGTAAAACTAATGGCCGAAACATACATATATATTTCATATTAACATATTTACATACATATGTCTATATATATATATCTATATAATCCATAACAATTGAATTCTCTTCATGGCTACATATTTAAATATATATGATATGTATATCTTCTCATCTTAAAGCCGTGTATGTATATGATTCATATTTACATTTATATCTCTTAATATACAATTATATATATATATACACACACATAATATTTGATAAAATACTTATTGCTAAAGTCTTTTAAACAGCCGAAACTTGAAAGCTACCATTATACATATTTAGGCATATTTACTATATTGCACAAATATAAATAGTTATTTTATCATACATCTTTTTAACATAGAACCACTTACGCCATAATATTTATATAATACCGAAATTTATACTTAATACATATATATGGTATATCATAAATTAAATCATTTACATTTGAACTTTATATCAAAACCGTGTATATGTATATATTGTTCACTTACACAATACCTACTATTATATTTAAAGAGCTATATGCATATCTATATCATATACACATACAACATACACTCTTTTAACTAAAGTCTCATCATCACATATGTAAGAACCATAGGTGTGAACATAGCATACATACATATATATATATATATATATATATATATATAATATATGCATATTAAGACATACGCATAGATATATATGCATATAAGCAATATATATATATATATATATATATATATATATATCTTTTTTTTCAAAACAAACATTAAAACCAAAACTATACCCTCACATAGATATATATACACGTATGTAGTTGCATACCGTATGTGTATATATCTTACATACACATATATCAATATATATATATATTTTATATATACATACATATGTGTATTAGTGACCGTATATAAATAAATGGGTCTCTTAAACATATATTGTTACATATTCTTGAAAATCAAACTTGAACATATACCATGAATGATCCAACTTAGTATAAACATGAACATATAGATCTTGAAAATCCATGTAGGATCTAGGAAGAATACTTGCCTTGATTCACTTTCTTACACTTAAATGGAAGTTTCTTCACTTGATTGTGAAGAAGAACACCTTCTTCCTCCTTCCTTGTACCCACGTTTTTGAAGAGTAGAAAGATGGGGTTAGTATAGAACTTATGAAAATAAATAAAAATGGAAAAACTTAGCCTAGATTCATGGAGTTCTTACTTTGATTTTACTAGAATAAAATCTTACACCATTCTTGAATCCTTATCAAAATAATGGAGGGTTGTTTAAAACTTGATGTAGGAGTTGTTATGTGGTTGAGATGAAGAAAAAAAAAATCTCCTTCTTGCCTTCTTGGAATTTTCGGCCATGAGGAGGAGAGGAGGGAGATGGAATAATTAAGTGATGTGTATGGAGTGATTGTAGAAGAAATGATGGAAAGTTAATATTTTGTAAGAAAATGGAGTGGTTAGGGATTGAAAAGAGAAAAGAGTTTTCTCCACTTTTCTTGAATACCAACGTGGGTGGGTATGGAGAAATGACAAAATATTGTTTGTTGTGAGAAAGTGGGGAGAAGTGAAAGTGATGGGTGAAAAGTGAAAGTGATGGGTGTGAAGAATAAAAATGAAAATTATCTACTTTCTTGGGGGTATTGACCGAAAGTGGAAAGGGGTGGGGAAGGAAAATTAATTTCTTGCTAAAGTGGGAGAATGGAAACAAAATATAAAGAATGTGTGGTGTATATATATATATATATATATATATATATATATATATATATATATATATATATTTGGAAGTGTAGTAGCATGTGAGGGAACAAAAGGAAAAGAGGTGTAAGACTTTAGGGGAATTGGGAGGGGAGTACGTGAGTGAGAGGGAGGGGAGGAAAGAGAAGAAAACTTTGGTGGAGTGATGGGTGGGAAAAGTTAGGTGTAGGTAATGATGAAAAGTAAAAGTGTGTAAGAAGATGGGTAATAAAAGAAAAAGTAGTGTTGACTTTTGAGGAGTGGGGGGGGGGGAGGTCTAGGGTTTTGAGAGGGAGGAAAAATTTGTTTTTTGTGTCATGTAGGATAGAGTGGAAGAAAATATGATACTAGTGTGTATTATAGTTATCGTATCGGGTATTTTTATTCGGTTTGATTTATTTCTATCAACTTATGTTGCTACCGACTAATTTATTTACATACCTTGTATACCCCATACAGTCATTGTCTAATCCCATCCAGTTTCGTTATATCCGTTAACTTATCTTAAGGTTATTTTTATGTATGTTTCTAACCCCGATATTTAATGTCGATGTTTCTATTAATTCTAAGTAGAATTTTAAAATTCCACTGAAATTTCATCAACATCACGTTTGCGTTCTATTTTCATCATTTCCACTAGCCCGTAATCTCGGGTCGTAACATTCTTCTCCCCTTATAAAAAGTTTCGTCCTCGAAACTTAGGGGTTGTATCGATTTTGTCCTTAATGATTTAAATACTTAATTTCTATCGTCATTTCTTAATCGCCTTTGATTCAACTTAATATTTGCCAACTTATGATAAATTTTTTTTTTTAAATTCACAATTTTTGTATACCTCCTGTCGATCCGCTTAGGTATTCTATAACTTCATATCCCTGCGCGTTACAGTAACTTTTATACTTACCGATTTTTCAGCCACTAACCCTAATCCGGTTAAATCATATCAACTTAATTCTAGTCATGCCTATTCCGATTCAACTTGCGCATACTAATTCCAATCAGCTAGTCCTACGACTTTCTAAATTCATAATTTAGCTCCCGATGTGGCCTGACTCACTGTATCCTCATATCTATTTATATAATCGTACTCTTATCACTATGAATTTACATCCCTAATACGACTAACATCTTTGACCTACTCTAAAAATTTCTAATTTCATCGTCTTATTCATACGCGTACTATTTGGGCCATATATTTGCCAAACTCTAATCATCGTAATTCTTATAAATCACTGCTTATAGTTCTACTACATATCATATCTTAATCAGCCTAAGAAATTCTATCACTATCTCCAAATATTATCCCAATTAGAGCTAAACCTGAAATTGTGGGAATTACAGTTTATGACTACTATGTTACTAAGTAGAAAATAGAATTGAGGTATTCTAGTGACTTGACCTGTACAAATGTCGAAAAGCCTAAACGACCTACTTCTACTTTCTGGTTTCTCGTATCTGTCTAATACCGTTCTATTTCTCTTATACTAAGGCTGTCGCTTTCATCTAAGATCGTTTCTTACGTCTATGATCATTTCTTAAATTCTAAGATCATTGCTTAAGTTCATGTCGTTGTTTACTTATGTGTCCGTAGTGGATCTAGAGCCACTGCTCTGATACCAACTGTAGCGCCCCGTCCGAAACCAGGGTTCCGGCTCAGTGCACCCGCCGTACTCTACTCCATAGAGTACAAAGCGTCGATACTATACATGTACATGTCGACATGAATAATGCATCGATAAGCGGAAGCAACATAACATAAACAAATCATAATCGACATGCAATGTACTACATCATAATATGTACAAATCATCATATACATAATACTGAAATCTTCTATCATACATCGTAAACCAAGACCTAGCACCTTCAAAGCAAATCTCTCGGCAGGTTTCTTCGTTATCAATGCTCTATCTAGCATGTCTTCAACGAGCCTGTATAGTGATACCTGTTATCTGGAAAGTTTTAAATGAGGCAAGTATGAGCGATAGCCACCGACTTTTAATCGCTCAGCAAGTAGTCTTACCAGATACGACATGTGGATCATACATGGGGAGACGGGGTAACAAATCATAATAATCATACATTTTGAGGATAATAAGCGCGTCTCCTTTCTAAAAATTAAAGTAACATATCATATCAGTGAACTGCTGTAAATTGAAAGCAGGTAAATAAAGAAGATCTCAAAGCATACATAACATAACAGCATCTCATTCTGCTTAATCCATAACATCATACGATATCCATACTTAACTTCTAATCCATAACGTATACCATCTTTGCATATCTTACATGTGCTACATTCTCATGCTTAACACAACATTGTCCACTGTAGTGCTATCATATACTTAAAGAATTCTTAATCATAACCCTAAGGTGACATGGTCATGACGTGATGCATAAAACATGACTTTTCATAAAATGACTTTTCGTAAACATGACTTTTCATAGACATGACATGATTTTCATAACTTGCATAACATGACATATTCATAACATGAAGACGTAACATTTTCATCGTTGGCTATAGCACTTTTCATAAAAATAATAACGCACGACATACCGAATGATTCCCCATATAGTACATGTGCGACATATTATCATGAATCATATGCACATGTACTAACGGTGACGCATTATGACTGAGATCCCGTGTCCCAGACCCGGTGTTACACTCAGCCATAACGTAAACATAGGCCCCTGACACCTACCACTCCGGTCCCGATGTCAGGACAGCGCTTCAACATAACATAACATAATCATGATCATGAACATAACATAACATATCGTGTCTCATCGGAATCATTCGTCTCGTGTTTATTATTCCTATGCATATGAACTTTTAAAACATGAGATTCAAAAACATAACTTTTCAAACTTTGATTTCATGCAACATGAGACTCGGTCATATGAAGGTACTTTGGTCATTCTACATTTTGTAATATCATCACTTACTTAATTTCCTTCTACGTATCACAACTTAAAGAAAATACCATTTTCACCTCCAATTAAATACCATTCGGCTATTACACTAAAACAGCCCCCTTTTTCCATTGTCATCACACAATAATTTGGTAACTTCTATTCCACACATACATTTCATAATTCATAACTTAAATGCCTACATCATGAAAATTTCTAGTTACTTTACATTTCATCTAAGATTTCATAACTTACATTTTATCATAACCTATCTATGTTAGTATATATATAACATGTAACATATCATGTACGTACATTGTAAAAGTTAGTAGTCTTATAATTTCACATACATAACTATGACCTATTTATGTTTCATACTTTTCATAACATAATTTACATACTTAACTTACTTTCATAACTTAACATGTTCATCATATATACATATATACTTGTATAAAAATATAATGAAATCATTTTTGTCACTAAGGCCTAATGGCCGAATATATATATTGGGTATACATATATAAAACTTCTTATGATATATTAAGATCTTATTCATTTTCATATCTTAACATATTTGTATTTCATATATATACATATGCATACAACATAGTCAAATCATTTTTCACAAGTAAAACTAATGGCCGAAACATACATATATATTTCATATTAACATATTTACATACATTTTTTTTTGATGAAAACAGATTGCATTTTATTATGTACCCAATTATGGCTGGATAAACCATATTACATCAGTATATAGTAAATGTAAAAAGAAAATATAAGGCTGTGATGATTGTCAACCTCCAGTCATATATGATATGCCGCATTAAAACCTTGCCAAGTAAAACCACCCTTGTGGATAAAACCTTGGCGAAGGAAAAAGCGTACATATTTACATGAATGGAGAGATGACGCAAAGAATACAACAAGAAATTGAAGGAAAATCTGTAGTCGCTTTGCACCCGTGGTTGTAGCCTGTACGGATCCTGAGATATTGCAATGTTCTGCAAATGCCAAAAAGAATGCCTGGTACTGTGGTGAGGATTATAAGCACAGCAAATTGAATTAATTGGAGGTTGCTCTTGCCCGGGCCATGTATGCATTCCAAGTTCCTCAGCCAACCAAGAAAAACGCTCCATGTAAGTGGTAGTGTAGTCATAGGAAAACAAGATTAATAAGATATCAATAAATTGAATGAAAACATACCAACGTTGCCTCTGTCTGAAGACACAGGCAACCAATCTTGTAATGTGCCAACCCATTGGGAGACGTGATCTAGAAGCGTAGATGAGGCGTAGACGTATCCAAAGTGAGTGCACCACGGACTTCACATGGTAAATTTGTCTGAGAATATACTTTGACACCCACCGAGCTTAAGCCATGCGACGCTAATAAGTGTGCCACCGTATTTGCCTCACGAGGACATCATGTATTGTTGAGGCATTCAACTGTAGGAAAGTAGTGAGCCGCTGCAACTCTGAGGCATAACTTCCCGTGAAGGTTTCCACAGTTGAGATGTTGCGTAGTAAAACACTGCAATCTGTTTCAATAATGATATGGTCATATGTCCGAGAATAATATATAAGTGAGAACAATACAGCCATGAGCTCCGCCCTTAAAGGTATCACCGATGGTAAATAAAAACTGATAGCAGATACAAATTCCCCATTGTGAGTACGCAAAATAGCTCCTGCTGCAGCTGAGTTCCGCTTGACTGTGGCATCTACATTCAACTTTAATTTTCCAACTGGGGGTGTGAGCCATCGTATAACCCGTGGTACACGGCACCTCATACGTGGTGCAAAAGAAAATGGAACCAAATGTGGTATATTTTGTGAAAATTTGCGGCCTTGCGTTGCTGAAAACCATGTAAAAATATGATCTCGTACTCGTTCAAATAATCTCCTGTATGAGAAATTTTCATCTCCATATCGAACTCTCGCATATTCCTTCCAAATAACCCAAACAACAAGTGCTGGAATCACCGCATGCAATTGTCCTCTCATTGTAGATGAAGATGCCAATCGCCACCAGCTTAATAAATAGGTCCGAATTGTTGTACATCGTGGTGATGGTCCAACAAAGAGAATAGATATGTCTTGCCACAGAGGCTTGATAACGAGACAGTTAAGGAATATATGATGAAGTTGCTCAGAATCATGCTTACAAAAAGCACATTGCGTAGGATATATACATTGCCACCTGTTCAAATTATCAGCAATAGGCAATGCTTGATGCCAGAGTTTCCATAAGAAAATCCTCCCTCCCAATGGTATCGTGTGCCAGAAGATAAATTTTGCATACGGGCACATGTCATTTGTGTTAAGAATCCCATATATTGATTTTAGAGAGAATTGACCCAGCTTATCCGGTGCCCAATGTAGTCCTTCTGGTGTAATCTGGACGTGTTGCTGCATGAATACATTAACTCTAGATATTCGCTTCCATATTGAAGAATCATAAATCTGAACTTGCATTTGTGAGCGGCGGCCATATTTGGTACGCATAAATTGTGCCCATAAGGATTTTGAGTGATGATATGCCCACCATAATTTTCCATCATAAGCTTGCTGCAGTAGTGACAAATTTCGAATATCCAAACCTCCCATTTCTTTAGGTGTACATATTTTATCCCAATCTTTCCAATGGTGTCCCCCATTCCACAAAAAATTTGCCATTTTCCTGCTTAGAGTGTGGAGTACACTTTTGGGCAAACGTGAGCTAGCGATGATATGAAGAGGCATGAACACAAGACATGTCGTAATAAAATAAGTCGACCCGCCATGGAGAGCAATTTAGATGACCATGAATTTAACTTTGCATCAAAGTGATCAATCAACGAAGTACAATACGATGCTCGGTTAATGCCCTTATACAAGTAGGAACCCAAATATTTCATTGGTAATGTTGTGAGATTCATACCTAGAGTTGCTGATACACGGGTCCCATTGACTGTAGTTCCAGTAATTACTTGACTTTTGTGCAGATTAATTAACTGGCCTGAGGCTTGCTGATAGTCATTCAAGAAATAACGAAATCGCTGTAAATTGCGGACAGCTCCGTTCAAGAAGATAACTAGGTCATCGGCAAATCCCAAATGAGACACTCGTGGCACTCGACCTGCTTGAAACCCTTTTACAGTACCATCTTGCATGAGAGTGTTAAGACCCCTGTAAAATCCTTCAGACGAGAGAATGAATAAAAGCGGAGAGAGGGGATCACCTTGTTTAACACCACGTGTAATTGGGAAGAAGCCCGCAGGTTTACCATTAATCAACACCGAACACTTTGTAGCCGATAAGTTATTGATTATTATCCGTGCAAATCTCGGTTGAAAGCCCATTCTTGTGAGCAAGTGTTCAAGATAGGACCAACTGACCCGATCAAATGCCTTTGCCATGTTTAATTTGATAATGACATGGCCACCGCGTGCTGGTTTATCCAATAAATGCACCATTTCCTGAGCTAAGAGGATCTGCTCAGTAATGTCCCTGCCCTTCATAAAACCAGCTTGTTCTGGAGATATCAGCTTGGGCAAGATCATAGAAAGCCTTGTAGCCACAATGCGTGTAACAATCTTTGCCATGAAGTTAGTCAAACAAATAGGTCGGAATTGAGAAAAAGAAGTGGGAGTATTCACCTTGGGTATCAATGTGATTAAAGCAGCTGACATTGCTGCAGGAGGTCTGACTCCCAGAAAAAATTCTTGCGCCGCTTTATGAACATCTGCAGAGATTACGGGCCAGAATAGTCTGTAAAATGAGCCAGGAAAACCATCTGGTTCTGCCGCACTTGTTGGACTTAAATCCCATACCGCACCCTTAACTTCCTCAATCGTTGGCAAAGAGAGCAATTGCTTATTTTCCTGTGACGTTACCATACATGGAATATACTGCAGTATAGACTCCTCATTCGTAGTAGTTTCCTCGGCGAACAATTCCGTATAGTAATCTATTGCCTCTTGCTCAATGTCCGGCTGATCAACTAGCTCAACACCATCACTGCGTATTATCCGCCTAATCTGTTGCCTACGCCTGCGTTCGTTAACTGTTTGATGGAAGAAATGTGTGTTCGCATCACCTTCTTTCATCCATTTTACATTGGCTTTTTGCTTCCAAAATAAGACTGCTTTTGACTGTGCATTTCTCAGGGTTGCCATGGATAAGTGATATGCAGTTCGATTTGCATCAGTTGGTGCTAAGTCATATGCCCTCTCACATCTCGTAACCTCTTTCTCTGCGCGTTCAACAGCATCAAAGATATTTCCGAACACCGTTTTGTTCCAAATAATAAGCTGCTGCTTGAGCTTATGCAATTTGTTATAAAAACCTCTCATACCACCTGTTGTCGGGAAAGAACTCCATTGATGAGTAACATAATGTTTAAAATCCTGATGTGTAGACCACACATCTAAGTATCTAAATGCTGACGTGGACGACGAAGAGTTGTAATTACACTCTAAGAAAATAGGCGAGTGATCCGATGTAGTCCGATTAAGGTGTTGATATTGCACTGTTCCAAAAAGATCAAAAAATTGTGAGTTGCACAAATATCTGTCCAATCGACGGCTCACCCTGCCTAACCCTCTGCCATCGCTCCATGTATATATGGCTCCTTGAAAACTAATCGGCTGTAATGAACTTGCAGCAACAAAATCATTGAAATCTTGTAAGCTACGTAAGGTTGGCACTGGACGGCCATGATGTTCATCCAAAGTTAAGAAGGTATTAAAGTCTCCTCCAATAAGCCATGGATGATTAGTTGTTGCCTGAAATGAGAGTAAATCATCCCACAATGGCTTCCTAGCCATCACTGTGTGCAATGCGTATACAAATGTGCACCAGAATACATCCCCGGTTGCAATCCAACGAAATTGAAGCGAATGATTCTGTATCCCAGACCTCTGGTTTTCTAAATGTAAGTGCGAATGACGCCAAAAAATCCAGATTTTGTCCTCATTTACTGATAATGCCTCCGTAAATCCCA
Organism: Eustoma russellianum; assembly: GCA_036186865.1. Classification (NCBI taxonomy): domain Eukaryota; kingdom Viridiplantae; phylum Streptophyta; class Magnoliopsida; order Gentianales; family Gentianaceae; genus Eustoma; species Eustoma russellianum. Next base: position 31,299,816 of record AP025068.1, read on the forward strand.
GCTCGAACATTCCAGACTAGTATCTTCATTGATCAGATAGTGCTTCAAAAGAGTTAGAGAGAGCTGCTCGTGATCTAGTAATAGGCGGGCTTGACGGATCCATGATTCTGTTCTGGCGTCGAAGCAGTCGCGGTGGGACGTGAAAATCCAATTCTGGCTGTACCTCCACTGGCGATGGAGGCTGGGAATTTGAGCATAAATGTGAATCCTTATGGCCAGCATCTATTATGATAGATTGTACTATGTTGGCAATTTGGTCTTTGTACACCTCTTCAGATGATCGACCCAAGGTTGAACTTTGTTGTTCATCATCTGCAATTAGCAACTGCATATGTGGAATATTGGTACAATCATTTACCATAATATCATCAACACCTTTCAATCGATTGATATCTTGTTCTTCTGTGACTGTGAATTTGGCCAAGTCTGGCGATTGGAATTTGTTGGCCTCAGTTTCAGAAGTCATTTGTACAATGTCATTAGATGTAGGGTAGTCAGGAGGATCCGTAATTGTACCTTTCTTAGGTGTCCAACGTTGTGCCTGATTGTTTTTGGGTGGAGGTTTTGTGGCTGTTGGTTGCATAGCATGGTGATCATCATCCACTCCACATGTATCCTGTTTGTGGCCCAACCTCAAGCAACGTGAGCAATAGAATGGCAGGTCCTCATAAAGAACTGGTTGTTGGATACATTTTTTTGAAAGCTGAATATAAACCCTTCCCGGCAATTCCTTCGACACATCCAGTTCTACGCACAATCTGGCTGCAGATGGACGTAAGCGCTCAGTCGTGGCATTGTCTAATTTCATTGGCGTGCCAATCATCCGGCCGATCTGAAATAGTGCCTCTTTGTTATGAAAATGTACTGGTAAACCCGGCAGGGAAATCCAAATGGGAACGATAGGAACATCACTCTTTGGATCATAATCCGTTGTCCATTTTGTGACTCGCATATATTTGCCCGAGATCATCCAACTTTGACGTGCAAAACATCTTAAATAATCCTGCTCTTTTGCAAAGTGCAGTAAAACATGATTGGAATCCAATAAACCAACTCGGACGGTGCTGCTAAATCCAATCCTGTCAATTGCGGCGCGAATTGTTGCCAATGGAGGCCTGCCATACCAAAAAGTTCCCACAAGCGAAAACCTATATGGCTCAGCCATTAACGATACTTCTTCATCCGAAAAAGAGATCATAGGACTACCCTTATATCGTTGAATTATCTTGTCTGCAATTGGTGGCATGGATGAAGTTTGAAATAATGAAGCGAAAGTTGGCATCTTTCCTGCCGAGGTTTGATTGCTAGTCATGATCACCGCAGGATTGTGAATGTAATAGTGAAACCGAAATATTGTAGAGTACAGATCAGAGAAAGAAAACGGAAGAAAAAGAAGCGAAACGGAACGAAGTTCGGCGGCGGCTACAGCCGCCACCCATGATCGCCAGAGCAGCACCAAAGCATTTTTATATTTACATACATATGTCTATATATATATCTATATAATCCATAACAATTGAATTCTCTTCATGGCTACATATTTAAATATATATGATATGTATATCTTCTCATCTTAAAGCCGTGTATGTATATGATTCATATTTACATTTATATCTCTTAATATACAATTATATATATATATACACACACATAATATTTGATAAAATACTTATTGCTAAAGTCTTTTAAACAGCCGAAACTTGAAACCTACCATTATACATATTTAGGCATATTTACTATATTGCACAAATATAAATAGTTATTTTATCATACATCTTTTTAACATAGAACCACTTACGCCATAATATTTATATAATACCGAAATTTATACTTAATACATATATATGGTATATCATAAATTAAATCATTTACATTTGAACTTTATATCAAAACCGTGTATATGTATATATTGTTCACTTACACAATACCTACTATTATATTTAAAGAGCTATATGCATATCTATATCATATACACATACAACATACACTCTTTTAACTAAAGTCTCATCATCACATATGTAAGAACCATAGGTGTGAACATAGCATACATACATACATATATATATATAATATATGCATATTAAGACATACGCATAGATATATATGCATATAAGCAATATATATATATATATATATATATATATATATATATATATCTTTTTTTTTCAAAACAAACATTAAAACCAAAACTATACCCTCACATAGATATATATACACGTATGTATGTGCATACCGTATGTGTATATATCTTACATACACATATATCAATATATATATATATATTTTATATATACATACATATGTGTATTAGTGACCGTATATAAATAAATGGAACTCTTAAACATATATTGTTACATATTCTTGAAAATCAAACTTGAACATATACCATGAATGATCCAACTTAGTATAAACATGAACATATAGATCTTGAAAATCCATGTAGGATCTAGGAAGAATACTTGCCTTGATTCACTTTCTTACACTTAAATGGAAGTTTCTTCACTTGATTGTGAAGAAGAACACCTTCTTCCTTCTTCCTTGTACCCACGTTTTTGAAGAGTAGAAAGATGGGGTTAGTATAGAACTTATGAAAATAAATAAAAATGGAAAAACTTAGCCTAGATTCATGGAGTTCTTACCTTGATTTTACTAGAATAAAATCTTACACCATTCTTGAATCCTTATCAAAATAATGGAGGGTTGTTTAAAACTTGATGTAGGAGTTGTTATGTGGTTGAGATGAAGAAAAAAAAAATCTCCTTCTTGCCTTCTTGGAATTTTCGGCCATGAGGAGGAGAGGAGGGAGATGGAATAATTAAGTGATGTGTATGGAGTGATTGTAGAAGAAATGATGGAAAGTTAATATTTTGTAAGAAAATGGAGTGGTTAGGGATTGAAAAGAGAAAAGAGTTTTCTCCACTTTTCTTGAATACCAACGTGGGTGGGTATGGAGAAATGACAAAATATTGTTTGTTGTGAGAAAGTGGGGAGAAGTGAAAGTGATGGGTGAAAAGTGAAAGTGATGGGTGTGAAGAATAAAAATGAAAATTATCTACTTTCTTGGGGGTATTGACCGAAAGTGGAAAGGGGTGGGGAAGGAAAATTAATTTCTTGCTAAAGTGGGAGAATGGAAACAAAATATAAAGAATGTGTGGTGTATATATATATATATATATATATATATATATATATATATATATATATATATATATATATATTTGGAAGTGTAGTAGCATGTGAGGGAACAAAAGGAAAAGAGGTGTAAGACTTTAGGGGAATTGGGAGGGGAGTACGTGAGTGAGAGGGAGGGGAGGAAAGAGAAGAAAACTTTGGTGGAGTGATGGGTGGGAAAAGTTAGGTGTAGGTAATGATGAAAAGTAAAAGTGTGTAAGAAGATGGGTAATAAAAGAAAAAGTAGTGTTGACTTTTGAGGAGTGGGGGGGGCGGTCTAGGGTTTTGAGAGGGAGGAAAAATTTGTTTTTTGTGTCATGTAGGATAGAGTGGAAGAAAATATGATACTAGTGTGTATTATAGTTATCGTATCGGGTATTTTTATTCGGTTTGATTTATTTCTATCAACTTATGTTGCTACCGACTAATTTATTTACATACCTTGTATACCCCATACAGTCATTGTCTAATCCCATCCAGTTTCGTTATATCCGTTAACTTATCTTAAGGTTATTTTTATGTGTGTTTCTAACCCCGATATTTAATGTCGATGTTTCTATTAATTCTAAGTAGAATTTTAAAATTCCACTGAAATTTCATCAACATCACGTTTGCGTTCTATTTTCATCATTTCCACTAGCCCGTAATCTCGGGTCGTAACACTATCACTTCTAATTCTTTTAACATTTTCTTCATAAAGATTTTCAAGTTGCTTAATAAGATTTTCGATTACCAATGGAGCATCGTCTTTGTGTGTTAAGAACAATGTCCATGTGTATCGTGAGTAATCATCTACTATGACACACACATAGTAGTGTCCACCTAGACTTCTTGTCCTACTTGGGCCAAATAAGTCTAAGTGAAGCAGTTCTAGTACATGACTAGTACTCACTTCATGTTTTGATTTCATTGTCTCTTTTATATGTTTTCCTTTAATACATGTTTCACATAATTGAAAATTATGTAAGTCTAACTTAGGCATTCCTCTAATTAGATTCTTCTTAGATAATCTTTTTATGGTTGAAACTCCTATATGGCCTAGTCGTCTATGCCATAAGTTCACATCTAAGTCATGTGATACTAAACACTTAATCCTAGCATTTAATATGTTATTTAGTGATAGTGTGTAAATGTTACCATCCCTATTTCCTTTTAGTACAATTTCTCCTTTTTCATTTATTATATCACAACAATTAGGAAGAAAAGAGACATGATAACCAGAATCTATAAGTTGCGAAATACTTAATAAATTGTAAGAAAGATTGCTTACTAACAACACATTTCGTATTTGAAATGTGTTAGGGTCCCCAATTGTTCCTTTTCCAATAACCTTGCCTTGGTTGTTGTCACCGAATGTCACCTTTCCTCCATTATCGATTTGTTCCAGTTTGGTTAATAGTTTGGGGTTGCCCGTCATGTGCCTTGAACACCCGCTATCTAAAAACCACTTGGTTTTTAGATTCTTTGACTTTGCCTCCTTCTTGTACTCTTTACAATTTCCTACAATGGAGACAAAGTTTTATGTACCCTTTACTTGGGTCCTTGAATGTTAGAGGTTCCATCCTTGTTTATATACCCTTTGGGTATCCAAACTTGGATGTACCTTTTGGGTACATATTCGGCTTTTTCATAAGTTGAATAAAGAGGATTAACATGTATTTGACGATTCCATTTAAAAGACGTTACATTGTCATACATGTTATATCTTGGTTTATATGCATCATATTTTGGCCAACTATGATAATGAGTATGAGGCATATGATTTTGTTTCTTGAATGGCGCCATGTATGTATAATCATATGATGTATGTGAATTCCTATAAGTCTTATAAGGAGGATATGTATGTTGCCTATATTTAGGTTTATATGTATTATAATAAGTTGGATGCATTTGATTTTGCTTAGATACATTTTTATACATATATGCATAATTTTTATGTGATCTAGATGAAAAGTTTTGCCTTGATGCTTTTGGAGGTGCATGTTGTATTTTTACCTTAGAATGAGTAGAGGAAGGAGTAGGCAAAATATGTACATTTGACTTAGTTGTACTATATGGCAATTTAGACTTAGATGATATAAAATTAGTCTTTTTGTCTAACTTGTCATTTTCTTCTGTATAGTCTAACCCCTTTTTATCATTTCCATATTTTTGTGACGAAATTAAAGTATCTAACATATTGGTTCCAGACTTAAACTGTTCCAACATTTTTTCTAAATCTATTTTAGATGTAGTAAGTTGTGCTATTTCTTTTTCACAATTAACTAACTTAGTTTTTAATATATTATTTTCAGTTTTCAATGTATTTTCATTTTTCCTATGTGACTCAATTTTAATTTTAAGAGAATCAAGAGTATTAGTAGACTCTTGTTTAAAAGATTCTAACTGATCAGAAAATTTCAAGTTGGACGTCTTCAACTTATCATTTTCTTCAGTTAGTTTCTTTTTCTCTTTAGACAGCCTTTTACAGTGAGCATGCATCTTTAAGAATTCTTCATGCATTTCATCAAATGACATTTCGTTATCAGAATCTATATCATAAGAAGATATTACCTCGCTGGATACGAAATACAGAATTTAAGTTTTCTCAAAACTGGTCAGATTGCAGCCAGATTGGAGCAGTTATCTTGCAAAGACTGAAAGACTAACTTTCCCTTGCTCAAATCAAGTGATTCTTGTTGCAAATGAAAGCTAACAGTCTGAAGTATAACTCCACCAAAAATCATGAATTTTGAAAGTGTTTAGATATTTTTTCAAAACATGAGAAGTTGTGTGAAAACTGCAGTCAAAAACGGGCAGAAAACAGAAAAATGTAAAGAATACAAGAACACCAAGAATTTATCCTAGTTCGGTCAATGTGACCTACTCCAGTCCCAAGGAACACCTTTCCTTGGATTTCACTATGGTATGAACCAAATTACAGCAAGAACCTGTTAGGAAATCAACCGAGATCACTGCAAAAACGCGCAGCGGAAAACAAAACTTGATCTCTGATTTCCTACCAAGGATCCATGTTGTTCGTTTAATTCGACAAAAGAAATCAAAAAGTACCTCCGTAGATTCGAAATCTGCAGATGGAAAAGGTGCGAAAATACGATCACCCTCTGTCGGTATCGACACGAACGCTTCCGCCCGGAGTGCTAGCTCTTCAAACAGCGCGGCTGAAGAATTCGGTTTTCACAAAAACGATTCTTGCCCTTTCGTTTTCTACTGGTTGTATGGTGTACGAGATACACCATGCTCCGCACATATATATAGATATCAAAATCCGATTCCTGATCGGATTTGTTAACGCTATCAAAATCCGTACCATATACGGATTCTGTTAGGATTAGATAAAATCAATCAAAATCCATATCAAATATGGATTCTCTGTTATTATCCGATGATATAAATATATACATAAAAAACGAAATTAATAATAATAATAATAATTAATATCCAATATTAATATTATTAATATTAAAAACGATAATAATAATAATAATTAATATCCAATATTAATATTATTAATATTATTAATCTCAGCCATACGCATTCTTGTGTGTGACCCGATAGGCCCATATTAATTGGCAGTTGATTAAATCGCTATTAAACCAACAAGTCGTAATTGGCCTCTAGCAAGGCATTACGACTACCCAATTAATACGAGTAAAGTCCAACTAGCCTAATAATAGTACATGCATTAATCCCTTTGTCACACGATATCTAGTTTGAACATAAGTCATGGTCAGCGTCATACTTATATTGTTCAAACATATGATTACTCGATCTCTAAGTAGACTGATAAAACAAATGATATTGATCACACTATCAAATCATTTGAGCACGGCCATGCATTTCACAGTCTCACTAATCGAGGGGCCCAAAGATATCACTCTCAAAAGAGAGGGACAAATTCTATCTTGATTGTTCAATATCCTCTACATAATTTCTATCACATTCAATCATGACCTTTATTATTATCCAGTTACGAATAACGTTTGATCATGTCAAAATATAATAGTCCTTATGTTGGAAACTATGACAATCTCAAGTCAAAGGATTAAAACATGACTATCATGAGATTTACTTATGACGCTAATCCATGTAGTAATCTCATGATGGGTCTATCCAATACACTGTTCTCTAACAAGTATCTATGAGATTGATTCGTATCACCATACACATAATCATCTCATGATTATCAAATCAATACTCATACTGATTATAAATTATTTTATCTCTATAACAATAATGAATCAGGGACATATATCAAAATTGTGTAACATACCAACCAACAATAATGATAATAAAACCTCTTTTATTAATAATAAATGCATAACATAAATATCCAAATCATGGCCTAGGGCACATACACTAACAGAACCAAGCTTGATCCTTGGGTTAAACACCAACCCTATTCAAGACTTGGATGAACACCTTTATGCAACTCTTGGTTGCAATACCTCTATCACCTATTGATGTAGCCTTATAGATTTGACTAATCAATCTTACAAATAAGACACAAGAAGGTGTGTATAGTGTAGCTGGACAATAACTAGAAATGGAACACCTTAGCTACACAAAGTATGAACGAAAATATGAGAAGAGAATAGCAAGACAACAATCTTCAATTTTTGCTTTCAAGTTTGTGTCTTCTCTTCTTCACCTTGCCTTCTATTTATAGAGTGAATTGATGGCATATTCCCTCCAACTTTTATACCATGTGATGGCTGAGAATTTTGAATTAAAACACCTCCATAATCATCTCCAATAATCTTGTCTCCATTACATTCAAATTTGAAATTTCAAGTTAACAACTTTTGCCAACTAGCTTGCTTTTGGTTTGTCTTCTTGTCTTCAACTCATAAAATGAGAAAAACATCATCTCCACCTGTATAATCACGTTTTGGAGGCTGTGTATATGTATACCAACTCAGATTTTTGAGGAGAAATCAACAAATAATAGTTGACAAGGTTATGTCAACATATAATATCAAAATTCCCATTTCTTCTTGACATATTGTGATGAATCTTGCACCAAGGACACCTTGTAATCTCTGAAAGATGATGATTAAGAACCTCCAATAACATATATATAAGAGTCTTCAAGAGAAAATAGAACGTGACATCGAATACCGTCACATATCCCGCTACCGTCGATAAAATCATCAAATGAGAGAATAACATAGAAAACCACCAAATAATCTTCAAGAATATACTAAATGAACTCCAGAATGAATATAATAAGATACTCAAGAGATTCCTTGAGTAAAAATACCGAAACTATCTTCGGGGGTAAAATGACCAAAATGCCCCTAATGAGATAAAACTCCAGAAATGACCCCGATGGTCAGAATTAAATATAATAACACCTTCTTGATAATAAATAAGATGATAATATCTTCTTGAATCATATTCACCATGTCGAGTACCTACAAAACTCAAAATACCACTTTTGCCCTTTTTGGTAAGTTGTAGAAACTTCGAGGGCATATTAGTCACAAGATATTATCATCATAAAAATCACATAATCACAACATGATAAACATATATAAATCATGTAAAAATAAAAACAACTATTTTATCACATTTTAGAAAAATATTTCTAACAACCCTAGACATCGTGTCATTTTTCTTCACTTATTCAACTCTTTCATTTATAACACCATATGTGACATTTTTAAGTATTCATCACTTAAAATCATGACTTTGAAAATTATCCAAACATATTTCTCAACAATATATATATATATATATATATATATATATATATATATATATGTGAAGTGGTAGCCATAAGTATAGCTTATGCCCCACGTGAGGTTAATCAGGCAGCGCATTTTTTGGCACAAGAAGGATCAAAGAGTACTGTACTTACATCATATTTTGACTTGACGTCACTACCGCCTTACCTTAGGAGTGTCATTCTGACGGACTTCACGCTACCTACATTTCGATCTTCAACCAATGGTGATTCCTAGTTTGCTTCATTGGAGTACTGATCTCTTGTTGTTGGTCTTTCTCATCTGCTTCTCTATTTCGTTATATTTTATGTGTAGGATTGTACAGTGTCAGTTTTGCAACAATATAAATATGCATGCTTTTTCCTTTGCCATGGTTTTATCCACAAGGGTGGTTTTACATGTCAAGGTTTTAATGCGACATATCATATATTGTTGCACTTTCACTATCATCATGTACATATATTACTTGTTCTCCTATGATGATTTGATAAACATTGTTGTAATAAGGCTTTTCCTCCGCCATAAATGAGGCTGCTTAATAATAATTTCTCTTCGCTTACCCAAAATACACACACACACACACACACACACACACATATATATATATATATATATATATATATATATATGAAGTGGTAATATTTGAATATATCTAGTTGATTATGAGTTTTGAAGTTGGATTTGTCATTTGAATTGAGAATTCATGTTAAAGTAAAATTTGCCTAGAAGTTCAAATGTGAAGTTATATATAATATTGAAAGGTGGTGAATGAAAAATCTAAGAGTTAGAGATTTGATAGTTTGCATTCACTTTCTGAGAATAGAGGTTCTTGTTGAAAATAAAATAGCTAAGACTAGTTATTTTTGTGATTTTATGGTGATGGTACATATGTGTACATAAAGATTTCTTGTCTTAGGAAATTGATGACTTTGTGAAAGTGGAAAGGAGTTTTGTGAAAAATATAGAAATCATTTATGATGGATTCCTAGGTTTGAATGTTGGCATTTAAATCAACTTTATGTCACTGTTGGAAGTTGATCTTATTTAAATAAGTTGTTATTTAATAATATATTTCAAGATTAATAATAAAATCTATTTTATGTTATATAACACTTGGCCGCTGATTGGATATGACTTCAAAATTGAGTTAATAATTGACATTGTCATTTTATTAACAAGCAATAATTTTGAATCATGAATATGAGTAAGGTGTAAAGAAAGAGGAATATAGAAGACATTATGGTATCTAGAATATTGGTTGTTTGGCAAATTTATGAATGATATACAAATGATAATATAGCTTCGTGTTTATTACATGATGACCGAACTGAAATCGTATGGTTGATATTATTCGTTTAATAAAGTGAATGTTGAATTTGGTACAAACAATAAGGTTTGTGATTAATGTTTAGTTGAAATTATGAATAAATGTGGAGGTTTTGTCCTTCATGCTTGTATGAAAGTAAAGCTATTTTTAGAATGTTGATGTGTGACATGTGAAAAGCTTGTATATGTTGTATAACTTCTAAACAAATTTAGAATGTTGAAGTAGAAAATTAGATCAATACTAAAAGGGTTGTTAGCATATTGTTCTAATTAGTTGAGATTTTATGTTTCAAGCTTATGAGCATGATAGACTTTTTTTTGATGTATGTAAAATTAGTTTTATTTTGCTTGATGATTTTTGTGATAAAACCAACTCTATAACAAATATGCTTATGATGAATGTTTATCGTATTTGTTGGATAAGTTGGTTTATGAAAACATTATGTTGTATTTGAATTTGATGATTTGATTAATAAAAACAAAACTCAATGTTTTCCATTGTTGTTTCTATTAGTCTTTATGGACTAATAAGATGTTTTGTTAAGTGATTCATTGATAGGAACCATTAAAAGGAAACGACTTGAGAAGGTGCTACCGCTTGATGATTGATACAACACTATAAATGCTCACAAACTTATTTAGGATAAATCATAGACAGTGTGAGACCTATAAGAGAGGACAAATAAGAACTATGTGTAAGTTAGTTTTGTGACATCGAGGAGGATAATACTATTTCATTTGAGATGAGCTCTCTACTATGGAAAGTCAATGCCTATTAGTAGAGATCCTACAAATGAGGTTGAATGTGGTAAAAAAGGTCATAGAATAGTTCTAATCAACACTATCAAACTTGTCTCTCCATATGATATTGATGTAAGATAGTGTTTGCTGCAAGTTTTTGAGAATGAAATTTTAAGAATCTTAATGAAATTCATAGTCATATTTATGGCGGTGTGAGTAGTACACACTTGATGAATTTTACCTATATAAGTATGAAGATGAGGTCGCTTCCTGTGAGAACTGTGAATAACTCAATAGAGTTTTTATGAAAACCTAGAAGTGGGTACATGGCCGATTTCACACCAAACTATGGACTTGTATAAAGTAGACAATGACAGGTCTTTTCGGTGTTCATATAAACATTATTGAAATATGATTCAAGATATTTATATCATCTTGTTTTTGTTTATGTAACTCTATTCGTACTAAGAGACGATTCAATATGCATATTATCCGTTGTGTATAATTATCTTTGTGTAATACCAGAGATATTAGTTTTTAGTTGCTCATGGATGTTATTATATAAATTTTAGATCATATGGGGTGTTGTTGGAAAAAATATATTAAAGTGCTTTAGAAAGTGAGCGGTCAGTGTAGCGCCCCGCTTCCGAGCCCTAACATCGGGAACAGTGCACCCGCCGTATCTCACTAAGGAGAATACAAAGCGTCGAATCAATCTCTTACTTGTCAAAGATGACGTAGAAATTTTTTCGCGGAAACGTAAACCGTAGCATATATTAAACTTCAACAATTGTCACTACATTGTTAAATAAAACTCTGGAAATAAAATAGTAAAGTAGTGTGTAGAAATCCTCAAAATATAAATAAGAACAAAACAGCTGCAGCGTCCCCTCATATCCTAGCCGCAGCTCTCAACCAGCCCACTCTGCTATGTCCGTCCCGTCCTCAATGAAGATATGCTCGTAGTCCTTATCCGGCTCACCTGGGAAGTAGGGGTGAGTGACACAAATCACCCAGAAGATGCCTGCCTCAAACAAATACAAAACGTACATACCGAACTGATATAGCCACATAGCACATAAACATGATATAACACATAGCACATAACATGATATAACACATAGCACATAAATATAAGATAACTTGCATAAGATAAAGTAAATGCGGTAAGTAAAGCACTCCACATAAAAATGCGCAAGTACGTGATGCATGCTCAATTAACGTGTCACACGCAATAAGAATCATGTCATGCAATATGCCCTAGACCTATATGCAATGCATGATCCCGGGATTGACTGGATGCCTGTAGCCCGTGCACTACAATCCACCCTTGCGGATGCCCGTGGCTCGTACACCATGATCCACCCCAACCGATGCCCGTGGCCCGTGCACCACAATCCACCATAACCAAGTATCCATGGCCCGTACACCATGATCCATCATAATCACATACTCATGGCCCGTACACCATGGTCCACTCCACTCGAGCGTCTGAGACCCGTACACCTCAGCCCACTCCCAATGCAATGCACGTGCCATGAATGCAACAACAAAATCGCCTGGGGCCCGTACGCCCATCCTCACCAACTCCGGCACTCAACACTAATGGTCTGGGGCCCGTACGCCCATCCTCACCATCTCCGGCACTCAATATTTGGCTTCATAAAATTTACGAATATTGGAAAGTAGTTATTTAGCATTCCTTTTATTTTTACTTAGCTTGTATTAATTTTCTAGAATTTTCTACTAATTTTCCCTTATTTAATTCTATTTATTACTAATTATTTTTAATTACTTACATTTCTCAAAATTCATAAATTAAGTGGGAATAATTTAATTTTAACCTTTTATATTTTCTGGAATTTATTTAGAATTTTCTGATAATTAAATATATTTTTCTGGAATTTTAAACTAATTTTAATTATTTATTTATTATTTATTCATTTCATAAATTAATTTCCAGATTTTTTTTTTAATTTTTCGGCTTGGGCCGGCCTGCTACCTGGTCCGGTCCGCTGGCCATCCGGTCCGGTCCGGCAGCCTGGCCGGTCCAACAGTATTTTCTTTTTTTTAATTTTTTTTTCTATTTCCTTCTAACCTCCATAAAATCTTCGTTTTAACTCCGATTGACCTCAAACCAGTTGCGTTGGACTCATTATAACGCGACGGAACTTTTGAAGGTGGACACATCATCACGTGTTCGGACGCGCCGTCAGGGGCCGCGCATGGGCCCCACGCGCCACCCCCTGAAACGCGTCTGTCAGACCCGTTTTTTCGATTTTCATCCAATCTCTACCTATTCCGGGCTAGATGAAGTTATTCTAAGGCCAAAACGAAATTTTTAAACATACCTAACTATGAAAAACTCTAATCTTTTGAGTTGATTTACAAGTGTTTACACCCTAATCCAATCATACCATCAAATTCATATTCATACGAGTACATAGCAGCAATTAAACAGTTACCTCATGATTTTCCAAATATAAACGAATACAAATCAATATTTTAAACAATTAAAATAATAAAAAACAAAGAATCACATAAAATATCATCTAAGCATGCAAGGATCGTATCCATTTGAGGGGGGAAGAGGCACCTACCTCGATTGACGATAACACAAACAAATCCGACGGAGTAAAACTTGGGTTCGGAGCCTCGCCTCCCTTCTTCTTCTCTCTTTTCTCTCTTCTCTCTCTCTCTCTCTTTTTGCCGTACGTTTTTTTTGTGTGTGTGTGGCTATGCGTGTATACGTATATATGGTGGGGGAGTTAGGGTAGGTTTTTAGGTTTTCCCATTTGATTTTGGTTTAGGTTTCCTAATGTGATTCTAATACTATTAGTTTATAGTTATCTTTATTATCATCATCACCTTTTTATTATTATCATTATTATTATTTTTATTATCTTATTCGGTAACATTTATGTATACACATATCTACTATATATATATATAAATACAATAATGTATACATATATCTACTATATATATACATATTTTTTTTCCGGCCATAACATCCTACCCACCTTACAAAAAGTTTCGTCCTCGAAACTTGACGTACCTTATTCGAAAAGCTGTGGATATCTCTCTCGCATTTGCTCCTCCAGCTCCCAAGTCGCCTCGCGCTCGGTGTGATTGGTCCACTGCACTTTGACATAAGGGATGACTCGGTGCCTCAACACTTGGTCCTTGCGATCCACTATCCTGATAGGAGTCTCCTCATATGTAATGTCCGGTCGGATCCTTAATGGTGGCGCGTCTAGAACATGACTTGGGTCCGGAACATATTTCCTCAACTGAGAAACGTAAAATGTTCTGTGAACCTGAGCCAAGGCAGGGGGTAATGCTAATCGGTAGGCCAGCGTACCAACCCTCTCGAGTACCTCATAAGGACTAATATAGCGAGGCTTCAGTTTACCCTTTATACCGAATCGTGAAACACCCTTCGTAGGTGACACTCTCAAGTAAACCTTCTCGCCCACGTCAAATTCGAGTGGATGTCGTTTCGAATCGGCCCAACTCTTGCTTCTGTCTTGAGCAATCTTTAGTCTATCTCGTATCAACTTCACTTTCTCTCTGGTCTGCTCAACCAACTCAGGACCAGTAATAACGTGCTCAACAACCTCATCCCAATGAACAGGGGACCTGCACTTACGTTCATAGAGCGCCTCGAAGAGTACCATGCCGATGGCACTGTGGTGACTGTTGTTGTAGGAGAACTCAATTAGCTTGATCATACCGTCCCAATTCCCCTTGAAGTCCAATGCGCACGCGCTCAACATGTCCTCTAATGTTTGAATGGTCCTCTCAGACTGCCCGTCTGTCTGTTGATGAAAAGCGGTACTCAGTCGCAGCTCCGTCCCCAACCTTTTCTGGCAAGCTGACCAGAATCGAGAGGTGAATTTCGAATCACGGTCTGAGACGATACTGACTGGGACTCCGTGTACGCTAACAACATCATCAATATATAATGTCACCAGTCTTTCCACGGTCACATCACTAGGCATGGGTAGGAAGTGAGCAGTCTTCGTCAATCGATCAACGATCACCCAGATCATATCGTTACCGTTTCTATTTTTGGAAGTCCTGCTACAAAGTCCATCGTCACATGCTCCCACTTCCACTCCGGTATCTCTAACGGCAACATCAAACCTCCTGGCCTCTGATGCTCTGCCTTAACCTGCTGACAAACGAGACATCTCTCAATGAACTCAGCAATGTGTCTTTTCATCCCACTCCACCAGTAGTGTTTCTTTAGATCGTTATACATCTTCGTAGCACCGGGGTGGATCGACAACTTCGAATTGTGTGCCTCCTTCAGTAATTCCCTCCTTAGCTCCTCATCATCAGGCACGCACAACCTTCCTTGGTACCAAATACTGCCATCATCATGTATTTGGAAACCCCTAAATTAGATTGGTTAACATCCTATCTCGGATATCACTAAGCGTCACATCCTCCTTTTGCGCCTCTTTGATTCGCTCAACCAGAGATGGTGTAATGACTAAGGCTGCCAGAACGTTAGAAGTGGAATCAACAATGTCGAGATCAAACTCTGCCATCTCTTTCTCTAGTGGTGTCTGTCTGGCATGATTAGACTTTCTACTCAAGGCATCAGCAACTCGGTTTGCCTTCCCCGGATGATAACTAATTGTTAGGTCGTAGTCCTTTAGTAGCTCAAGCCATCTCCTCTGGCGCATATTCAATTCTTTTCTGTGTGAACAAATATTTCAAGCTCTTATGATCGGTAAAGACCTCGCACTTCACACCATATAAGTAATGACGCCAAATCTTTAACGCAAACACCACCACTGCTAACTCCAGATCATGGGTCGGGTAATTTTGCTCATATTGCTTCAACTGTCTCGATGCGTATGCGATAACCCTACCTCCTTGCATTAACACGCATCCTAGCCCATTCTTCGAGGCGTCGCTGTAGATGACAAATCCTTCAGTGCCGGAAGGTTGCGCAAACACTGGTGCAGTCGTCAATTTTTGCTTCAACTCTGCAAAGCTTTTCTCACACTCGGAGGTCCATACAAATTTAGTCTTTTTCTGAGTCAGTCGACTCAGTGGTGCTGCAATTCTCGAAAATCCCTCCACAAACTTGCGATAATAACCGGCAAGGCCAAGAAAGCTGCATACCTCAGTGACGTTAGTAGGTCAGGGCCATTCTGTGATCGCCTCTATCTTCTTTGGGTCAACCGAAATACCTTCTTCAGAAATCACGCGGCCCAAGAAGGTCACACCCTTCAGCCAGAATTCGCACTTACTAAACTTAGCGTACAACTTCTTCTTTCTAAGAGTCTTCAAAACCTCTCGCAAGTGTTCAACATGCGTCTCCTCATCAGGTAAATACACAAAGATGTCGTCTATGAACACTACCACACAATGGTCCAACTGCTCTCTGAACTCAGAGTTCATCAAATCCATAAAAACCGCAGGTGCATTCATCAGTCCAAAGGGGCATTACCAGAAGCTCGTAGTGCCCGTATCGAGTGTAGAACGCCGTCTTTGCTATATCCTTCGCCTTAGTCCTCAACTGATAGTAGCCTGATCGGAGGTCAATCTTCGAGAACACTCTGGCACCCTTCAACTGATCAAATAGATTGTCCACCCTTTGTAGTAGATATTTATTCTGTATCGTGATCTTATTAAGCTCATGATAGTCGATGCATAGCCTCAGACTACCGTCCTTCTTCTTCACAAATAATACCGGTGCCCCCAGGACGAAATACTAGGTCTGATGAACTTCCGGTCCAGCAACTCCTGTAACTGTTCCTTGAGCTCTTTTAACTCTGCTAGTGCCATCCTGTATGGTGCCTTCGAGATTGGTTCGCCTTCGAGTATAAGATCAATCTCGAACTCTGCTTCCTTGCTCAGTGGTGAACCTGGTAGCTCATCAGGAAAGCCATCCTTAAATTCTCATACCACTGGAATGTCCTCCCCTTTGTTTTCTGCTACTTCTGACCCTGTGGTGGAGGGTCTTGTGCCGGTGTAGGGCACTCTTTAGCGTAACGTGCCTGTTTGCCACAATTGCAGCAAACCTTTCTGAGCTCTCTAGCAATGATCTGTGTGTGAATAATCACAATGTGTATATACTGGGGGTGGCGGTCCAAATGCCTTGAGTGGTTGTGCCGCCGTCGCTGCGGGACTCTCAATCATCAATGGTCGAGATACCGATCCCTGACAGTGCTGTGGTGGTCTGTAAAGATTTCCCGTTCAGATGGCGGCGCAGAATCTTCAGCAATATCTCTGATCTCCTAGGACGGAACTCCTCTCGCGGTCTCTTAGCCCTATCGACCGCTGCAACCATCTCGAGATCACCCTCGACCTCAAGACACACCTCCAACAACTCTTCAAAAATGGTAGGCTTGGTGCAGATGATCAATAGCTGAATGCGAGAGCTCAACCCGGTCTTGAACTCCAGCATCTTCGCTTCCTCGTTATCCATGATGACGGGCATGTATCTTGCAAGTGCATGGAACCTCTCAAAATACTGGTCTCCCGTCATGGACTCCTGTGTCAGAAGCTAAAACTCCGTCATCCTCCTATGAATGACACTTTCAGGAATATAGTGCTTCTGGTACTCCTCCCTGAACGGGGTCCATGTCGGTGGTGGAGTCAGTCTGCGTGTCATGCCCTGCCACCATTGCTCGGCATCACCCTCTAAGAATGGTACAACCACATCAACCTTTAGGCCATCCGGAACTTGCATCAACCTCAACTGCTCAGACACATTCTTGAGCCATATCTCTGCTCCTCTGGTCGTGTGGTACCCCTGATCATAGGTATCCGGTCGTTATGCATTTCCCGATAGAAAAATCAAAGCCCCCTGGGGTGGTGGTGCTGATGGTGCTGCAGGCGAGCCATCTGTATCTGCTGCTGAGCCATCAATGTAGTCAGCGTGTCCAGGGTATTTGCAAGGACCCTAGGAATAATCCCCTGACCCTGCTGATCATGGCCATCGTGTCCTCTGTTTCCAGCTGGCGGCTCGCGTCGTGGAGGCATTATCCGGAATTTGAGTTCATGAGATGAATACAGATTAATCCAAAGTAAGTTGAAGGATTGGACGCTTATAAAACGGTAATTAAACAATGAAAGCTCGCCATCGGCACACACCTCCCATAACCCGATCATAACTTAAGTCTAAAATCATCTCTTAAGTCTACTTTGTTTATTAGGGGCAAAATTGTCATTTCGCAAAAGATCATAACTTATGTCTAGTGATCTAGTTAATCCTGCGTTTCCGAGGCGGATCTGAAGCCTCGGCTCTGACACCACCTGTAGCGCCCCGCTCCCGAGCCCTAACATCGGGAACAGTGCACCCGTCGTATCTCACTAAGGAGAATACAAAGCGTCGAATCAATCTCTTACTTGTCAAAGATGACGTAGAAATTTTTTCGCGGAAACGTAAACCGTAGCATATATTAAACTTCAATAACTGTCATTACATTGCTAAATAAAACTCTGGAAATAAAATAGTAAAGTAGTGTGTGGAAATCCTCAAAATATAAATAAGAACAAAACAGCTGCAGCGTCCCCTCATATCCTAGCCGCAGCTCTCAACCAGCCCACTCTGCTATGTCCGTCCCGTCCTCAATGAAGATATGCTCGTAGTCCTTATTCGGCTCACCTGGAAGTAGGGGTGAGTGACAGAAATCACTCAGTAGATGCCCGCCTCAAACAAATACAAAACGTACATACCGAAATGATATAGCCACATAGCACATAAACATGATATAACACATAGCACATAACATGATATAACACATAGCACATAAATATAAGATAACTTGCATAAGATAAAGTAAATGCGGTAAGTAAAGCACTCCACATAAAAATGCGCAAGTACGTGATGCATGCTCAATTAACGTGTCACACGCAACAAGAATCATGTCATGCAATATGCCCTAGACCTATATGCAATGCATGATCCCGGGATTGACTAGATGCCTGTAGCCCGTGTACTACAATCCACCCTTGCGGATGCCCGTGGCCCGTACATCACGATCCACCCCAACCGATGCCCGTGGCCCGTGCACCACGATCCACCATAACCAAGTATCCATGGCCCGTACACCATGATCCATCATAATCACATACTCATGGCCCGTACACCATGGTCCACTCCACTCGAGCATCTGACACTCGTACATCTCAGCCCACTCCCAATGCAATGCACGTGCCATGAATGCAACAACAAAATTGCCTGGGCCCGTACGCCCATCCTCACCAACTCCGGCACTCAACACTAATCGTCTGGGGCCTGTACGCCCATCCTCACCATCTCCGGTACTCAATATTTGGCTTCATAAAATTTACGAATATTGGAAAGTAGTTATTTAGCATTCCTTTTATTTTTACTTAGCTTGTATTAATTTTCTAGAATTTTCTACTAATTTTCCCTTATTTAATTCTATTTATTACTAATTATTTTTAATTACTTACATTTCTCAAAATTCAGAAATTAAGTGGGAATAATTTAATTTTAACCTTTTATATTTTCTGGAATTTATTTAGAATTTTCTGATAATTAAATATATTTTTCTGGAATTTTAAACTAATTTTAATTATTTATTTATTATTTATTCATTTCATAAATTAATTTCCAGATTTGTTTTTTAATTTTTCGGCTTGGGCCGGCCTACTACCTGGTCCGGTCCGCTGGCCATCCGGTCCGGTCCGACAGCCTGGCCGGTCCAACAGTATTTTCTTTTTTTATTATTTTTTTTCTATTTCCTTCTAACCTCCATAAAATCTTCGTTTTAACTCCGATTGACCTCAAACCAGTTGCGTTGGACTCGTTATAACGCGATGCAACTTTTGAAGGTGGACACGTCATCACGTGTTCGGACGCGCCGACAGGGGCCGCGCGTGGGCCCCACGTGCCACCCCCTGAAACGCGTCTGTCAGACCCGTTTTTTTTTATTTTCAACCAATCTCTACCTATTCCGGGCTAGATGAAGTTATTCTAAGGCCAAAACGAAATTTTTAAACATACCTAACTATGAAAAACCCTAATCTTTTGAGTTGATTTACAAGTGTTTCCACCCTAATCCAATCATACCATCAAATTCATATTCATACGAGTACATAGCAGCAATTATACAGTTACCTCATGCTTTTCCAAATATAAACGAATACAAATCAATATTTTAAACAATTAAAATAATAAAAAACAAAGAATCACATAAAATATCATCTAAGCATGCAAGGATCGTATCCATTTGAGGGGGGAAGAGGCATCTACCTCGATTGACGATAACACAAACAAATCCGACGGAGTAAAACTTGGGTTCGGAGCCTCGCCTCTCTTCTTCTTCTCTCTTTTCTCTCTTCTCTCTCTCTCTCTTTTTTTGCCGTACGTTTTTTTGTGTGTGTGTGGCTATGCGTGTATACGTATATATGGTGGGGGAGTTAGGGTATGTTTTTAGGTTTTCCCATTTGATTTTGGTTTAGGTTTCCTAATGTGATTCTAATACTATTAGTTTATAGTTATCTTTATTATCATCATCACCTTTTTATTATTATCATTATTATTATTTTTATTATCTTATTCGGTAACATTTATGTATACACATATCTACTATATATATATATAAATACAATAATGTATACATATATCTACTATATATATACATATTTTTTTTCCGGCCATAACAGTCAGTGAGGTGCCAACTGTAGTGAAAAGAATGATCTTTCTTCAAGTTCACTATGGCTCCATATTTACATAAAAAATGTAAGAAAGTTTGACCACAGAAATAAGCGAAACTTGGATATGATCAGTTTCGAGCATACTGTAAATTCAGAGTTTGGTTTATTATCATACTGTGAATTTTAAATAGACCAAACATTTGGTGAATTTCACCAGACGTTTGGTGAAGAATTCAGAGTTTAATGACATAGTTTAATCTAATTCTAAAGCCTCAATTTTTCGATGGAACGCTTCACTGAACGTCTAGCGAAATTCAACGAGCGTTTGGTCCAGAGTTTGCTGTGTCAAATATTCAGTTGTAACGTTTAAAAATTCCAAATCTAGCATTTGATTTGAGAGACCGCATGTTCGGTCTACCATGAACGATCATATACTAACTTTAGAAGTTCAATGCTGTAGAGAGGTGTCAAATTAACTTTTTTCTTGTGATTTAAAGTCTATAAACATAAAGAACAAAAGGTTTTAAAGACATGGCTTTTGACATACTTTGAAACACTTTGATAGACTTTGAAAAACCTTTTAAAGACTCTTATGAAAACTTGCATACTTTTTTCTCGTATTTTCTTTTCTTTCTTTCTCTAGTATTAAAAACTTTAAATAGACAAGTTCAATCTTATTTTTGTAGAGGGAACGAATAGAAAAAGCTTGAATATCCTAGGAAACATTTGTCACTTAGTCTACTTTGCTCAGTGGTGGAGGTAAAGGTGGAGACAAAATTGCTTTAAGGACAATAACATTTGTTATGTCTCATTTATTATCCTTTTCCTTTGTTTTATTTTCTTTCTGTTTAGTTATTATATCTTTGTAATTTTTTCCTACAATCATGTGTATATAGAAAGAAAATTTGAGGAAACTTGAGAATTACTTCTTTCACGTTGTCTTCTATTTTCCTTTTGCTTCTACTTTATGTTATTGTTTTATTGTTGGTTTATCATCTCCCATATTTTTCATACTAAATTTCCTACACCCTGCACATATATTGCCTTCTATAAATATTTTGCTGCAACAATCCGATGTAAAACATAGAAGAGACAATTTATAATTTTTTAGCAAAGGAATTATAGTCATCCAATAAATGTTTCAGGTACTGATTATCTCTTCTGTCTAAAGATTTAATTTTCAACGTTTATAAAGTGCATATCTTTCACTTCCTACAAGGTGAACGTGAATATATGTCCTCCTACAAACGACCCAGCTCCCAATTTCAAAGAGCTTTGGACATTTTTCTATGATCAATCTAAAATGATCACATATGCTCCCTATGACCATTAATCGGCTGGAGAATCGTGTTAAAAAGGGTTCATGAGTGTTATAGTTTTGGTACAATTTTTTATGTTTGAAATTTGACAGTTAGCAAAACGAAAGCTAATAAGTTCTTGTGGTCAAGGTTAACCATTTTGAATCGGCTTCTTATCAAGTAACAATTGATCGATACAGCTGGACACAATTTTTATTATGGATCATCGGGAAACAGCATCTGTGTGTTTCTAACATATAGTTATAGTTGCGTACATCCGATCTTTCCATACCTCACCATAAGCGGGAGACTCTAAGCCAATAGGGTAATGTTGGTGTGGATAACATATCTTTCAGTTGAAAATCTGATCAATAGGATTTTGCATCTATGAGTTTGTGAGACTCTCTCGTTGCATTGATGTGTTTCATGCTTGCTTCTGTGTACTCTAATCCTCATCCTCAACATTCATTTCCTGTTCTTTGTGAAGGTGTTTGATCCCTCTCTAATATTTCTGTCACTTGCTTCTTTTGCATTTGCTTCTGATTATCATATTCTTTTCTAAACCATTTTGCATTATTAGCTTCCTGCAAATTCTGTTCTACGGAGGGGGTATGTTTGTCTTGGTTCAGACAAAGGGCTTCATTAGATTAAACGAGGTGTCGTGTTACGCAAAATGGTCAATATTTTAGGATGCCATGAGTACCACGATATATACACACTGCTATCGAGCATTTTTGGTAAATAAGCATGTCATTTGGTGGAGTAGCAATGTCTGTGTTTCTAACACCTCAGTATGGTTACGTACATCCGAACTCCGAGAGCCTTTAAAGCAATGAGGTAATGTTGTTGTATTTGGTGTAGGAGTAACTAGTATAATTCCTGCCCAGGTCAATATATGCAGCTGATAAACCATAATTAATCGTCTGTTAGTCAACAACAGTCAACGGTACAACTCCTGCAGTTCAGCACCTAAGCATTGCTATTCAGCCTTGACTACACTTTGGCTGTGCCCCATGACATCCTTTTTACTATCAAATAATAGGCCAAGGACTGCACCTCGGCACCTAGCTTCAACCTCGGCTTCAGCCTAAGTGCTACACTCCAGATCACTTCGGCCAGATTCAACATTGCACCTCGGCAAGGCCTGGTTTTACACTTCGGCGAAGGGGTCAAGCACAACATTACATCGTAGAACCATCAGGCAGAAGTGCAGTTCAAAGAAAGAGTACACGTCTGGCTATTCAGCCTGTACACGCCAAAGTCACTTCAGCCGACCTACAGTCACATCAGCCGGCCTACCGGTCATATCAGCAGACCTACTGCATCATAGGTCTTCTGCCCCAAGCAAACATCTCATCCGCTATCAGAGGCCAAAGGCGGGAAAAGCCAATAGAAGTAAGCTAACGCAGACCAGAAAGGGGATCCGATCCATCGAAACATTTTCCGATCTCCTGGAGCTAATACATCGAATTTTCTCTTCAGCCAACACCTGTGAGAATTTTCTAACTCCACACACTAAACTATATTCTCAGTGAGAAATGGCCCAAACTGACTTGAGCGTCGGAGAGTTTTACCCGGGGTCATCCCCCCGGGACCTCTGATTTCTGCTTCCTTGTGCAGGACTTTCAGGAAGCTATTCCAGCAAAATACCAACCAGCATCTGACGACGTTTATTTGAGGTCATCGTAGACCCTTGGTGAAGATCCGGCTTCACCATTTGGCGCTAGAAGGAGAGCCCTCAATTCCTTAAAACAGCTTACCAAGGATTCCATAATTTTGATCCTACCCAGCTAATTGAGAGAAAGATGGATAAAAATGATGGAAAAGGGTCCAAGCAACCTATGACATCTAAGAGAAGTCAGAGATCTTCTCAACAGCAAACAGAACAGTGTTCCTCGGAGCCGGGAGAATCCTCAACTCCTACCATTGCCTTCACATATGAAGAGCATATGCGAGGGCTCAAAACCGGGGTGTGTTCCAAGCTGTAGTGAGGGAAATGAAGGGGAAAGCTTCCGCAGCAAGGCCCAGTGGGTCTCACTCCAGTAACTCTCACCCACAGGAACACCTAGAATACTCTCCAACTCGGCTTGACTATCACCCCAGGCGTCAGGCCAAATTTATGGCTAAGGCTGGGCATTCAGGACAAGGGCCTAGCCACCAGAGCTTAAAACGCACTCAAAAAGCATCTTTGTCATTCAAACATGGCAGAGAAGTTGACAATAAAGGCAAAGCCCCGTTGCCGGAAAAGTGCTCTGTCAAGATTCGGTTAGGAGGCCGAGGGAAAAAAAGGAACTCTCTGCCTCCTAACAGGAAAAGAAAGGAACTCTCTGCTGGCTTCAAAAGCCCATATTCTTTCTTACATGAGGAAGAAGACCCTAGCAAGGGAACCTCAGCCTCTGGCTGGACCAATCCACAAAAGAGATCACCGACTGTACTGTCTTTATCATCATGACATTGGGTATGATACAGAAGATTGTAGGCAGCTTGGACAGGAAATTGGGCGTCTGATCGAGCTCGGTCACTTACAGCGGTTTTACAATCCGAGGTCAAGGCTGCACAACAAGCTAGACTTTGGTAGGCCTCCTCCGGATGAAAATTGTAGACCTGGACATCAGCACAGGTCGCCAAAGGATTAGGATTCGGATTCAGATGAAAAGAGGATGCGGGCTCCTGGGCGCACAAGGCTGACTTGATGGTAAAAGTCCGGGATTCAAATGAATTAGGATTTATTTCCTCTAGCGCACATCCGGTATTTTTCAGCTTGGCCTTGTATTACTAAATGATCAATCTTTGGTTAAACCCCGCCCGGCTCTGTTCAGTTTAATCCTCTTATTCGGCAGTCATCCAAGAAAGTTAAGTCACCATCTGGTGCATGAAGAGACACCCCAAAACAAGAGGAACAATTTATGCACACCGGACATCCCCTCTATAACGCGTAACGAGAATGGGGGCATACCTCAGCAGGTCTGAGTGAATTGAGCAGGACTCAACATTTGGGACAGGTTTCCCTATATTTCACCTCAGCAGGTCTGAGTAAGTTGAGCAGATCTCAACATTTGGGACAGGTTTCCCTATATTCCACTTTAGCAGGACTGAGTGGGTTGAGCGGGACTCAACATTTGGGACAGGTTTCCCTATATCCTTACCTCAGCAGGTCTGAGTAAGTTGAGCAGGTCTCAACATTTGGGACAGGTTTCCCTATATTTCACCTCAGCAGGTCTGAGTAAGTTGAGTAGGTCTCAACATTTGAGACAGGTTTCCCTATATTCCACTTCAGCAGAACTGAGTGGGTTGAGCAGGACTCAACATATTGGAACAGGTTTCCAACAAAATCCTTACCTCAGCAGGTCTGAGTAAGTTGAGCAGGTCTCAACATTTGGGACAGCTTTCCCTATATTTCACCTCAGCAGGTCTGAGTAAGTTGAGCAGATCTCAACATTTGGGACAAGTTTTCCTATATTTCACCTCAGCAGGCCTGAGTGGGTTGAGCAGGACTCAACATTTGGGACAGGTTTTCCTATATCCTTACCTCAGCAGGTCTGAGTAAGTTGAGCAGGTCTCAACATTTGGGACAGATTTCCCTATGTTTCACCTCAGCAGGTCTGAGTAAGTTGAGCAGGTCTCAACATTTGGGACAGGTTTCCCTATATTCCACTTCAGCAGGACTGAGTGGGTTGAGCAGGACTCAACATATTGGAACAGGTTTCCAACAAAATCCTTACCTCAGCAGGTCTGAGTAAGTTGATCAGGTCTCAACATTTGGGACAGGTGTCCCTATATTTCACCTCAGCAGGTCTGAGTAAGTTGAGCAGGTCTCAACATTTGGGACATGTTTCCCTATATTCCACTTTAGCAGGACTGAGTGAGTTGAGTAGGACTCAACATATTGGAACAGGTTTCCAACAAAATCCTCACCTCAGCAGGTCTGAGTGGGTTGAGCAGGACTCAACATTTGGGACAGGTTTCCCTATATCCTTACCTCAGCAGGTCTGAGTAAGTTGAGCAGGTCTCAACATTTGGGACAGGTTTTCCTATATTTCACCTCAGCAGGTCTGAGTAAGTTGAGCAGGTCTCAACATTTGGGACAGGTTTCCTTATATTCCACTTCAGCGGGACTGAGTGGGTTGAGCAGGACTCAACATTTGGGACAGGTTTTCCTATATCCTTACCTCAGCAGGTCTAAGTAAGTTGAGTAAGTCTCAACATCTGGGACAAGTTTCCCTATATTTCACCTCAGCAGGTCTGAGTAAGTTGAGCAGGTCTCAACATTTGGGACAGATTTCTCTATATTCCACTTCAGCAGGACTGAGTGGGTTGAGCATGACTCAACATATTGGAACAGGTTTCCAACAAAATCCTTACCTCAGCAGGTCTGAGTAAGTTGAGCAGGTCTCAACATTTGGGGACAGGTTTCCCTATATTTCACCTCAGCAGGCCTGAGTGGGTTGAGCAGGACTCAATATTTGGGACAGGTTTCCCTAAATCCTTACCTCAGCAGGTATGAGTAAGTTGAGCAGGTCTCAACATTTGGGACAGGTTTCCCTATATTTCACCTCAGCAGGTCTGAGCAAGTTGAGCAGGTCTCAACATTTGGGACAGGTTTTCCTATATTCCACTTCAGCAGGACTGAGTGGGTTGAGCACGACTCAACATATTGGGACAGGTTTCCAACAAAATCCTTACCTCAGCAGGTCTGAGTGAGTTGAGCAGGACTCAACATTTGGGACAGGTTTCCCTATATCCTACCTCAGCAGAATTGAGATGGCTAAGCAGCACTCGATTCAACCATGTTCGTGACAGAGCCAACATATGACTCATTCATCAAGTAGCAGGTTTACTTATCTAAAATTTTATTAAAGCACGGCAGAGCTGCAGTTCAGTCAAGCAGCGTAACACTTTTGGCAAAGCCAAAGGTTGAGGCTGAAGCTCAATACTTGTGAAAAAATCCAACGTAAAAGCGACTAAAAAGCTCTTTGGCAGAGCAGAAGACAAATACTTGCATAAACTATAAAAATAGAGCAGGTAACCAAAAGACAAAGTCAGGAAAATGGTAGCAAGCTGAAGAGCAAAAGTTGAAGAAAGTGAAATTTTCATTGAAGAGTGTATGTATTACAACTACAAAAATTCCAAAAAGAAAGGAAGATCCTATTCTACTCTTCATCATCTTCATCACCCCTGAGATCGGCTCCATTCTTAAAAAGCTCTAGCTGGTTCTCAAGTAAGCTTCCAGCCTCAAGGTTGTAGAGTTCAGCAATTTGAGGATGATTTTTATCCAGGGTTGGATAGACTTCAGAGCAAGTGTCGATTGCCCAAGTCTGTCCAACAGCTGTCGTTGAACCTTGTATCTTCAAGAAGTTACCAGTGAAGAACTCAGACTGCCTGAACTCAGCAATGGCAGTTTTCTTAATCTCCTCAGCCTGAAGTTCAAATTGTAGGAGGAGATCAGCTTTGCTTTTCCTTTCTGCTTCCAATTGCTGGTTCAGTTCAGCTTTGCTATTGGATAGCTCTTGCTCGCAAGAATTGAGTTCTCTCTGGTAAAACTCCAGCTCAGCCTGGGTTCTGGATGACACCGATTCAGCACTGGCTACCATCTCCTTCAGCTCAATCACTTGGGAATTCGCAGTGGCCAGCTTAATGTCTGAATCTTGTTTCCCTACTTGAAGTCTGGAATTCTCTTCAGTAAGGACGGTCACCTCAGACTTCAGACTGTTCACTTGAGCTTCCAGCTGATTCAATCTCAAATTGCTGGGTCTTGCCACCTCTGCCAACCCGTCATAGGCATTTCTGAGGTTGGCATTGATCTCAGAGAGTTGAGCAAATTTGGCACGCAACTCTTCAGCCCGTTTGAGTATGTTATACTCTTGAACCCCGTACTCCAGAAATCAGGTTGGTTAGAGAAAACATAAATGGTTAAGCTAAAAAAGATGGAGAATATCAGGAAATCTTACCATGGACATATTGGTTGCAAATGAATTCATGGCAGTATCCCAGTCTAGACTGCCATAAAGTTGCCAATCGCTGGGTAACACTGACATCTCAGTGACTTTTCTAGCTACACTAGGATTTACAGCAGTGTCAGCAAAAGAGAACTCCAACGTCCTCGTGCCTCGGCGGTTTCGTAGGGAAGACTCTTCCTCTGGCGCATTTACCCCAGAAGTTTCTCCCAAGAGCTCAACGGAGGGAACAACCTTATAAGAAACCCGCCTTGGTTGAGTCATAACTTCCTCTTCGGTAATTGGAGAGAAAGGAATCAAGATGGGGGCATCAATTCCCCCACTTCCATCGTCTGGCTGAGCTGAAGCTGGGGCAAGGACTTGAGCTTCAGTCCGGATGGGATTATCAAGAGTTCCAGCTGAAGAGAAAAAAGGTCAAGTGATTAAATGGAAATCAGGTATGTTCAAAACCAACGTAAAGCAAAAATTCTACCTGGAACGTCGGTCTCGGATGAGGCCAAATCGATGGAAGTCATCTGCACCTCAGAAGGAGCTCCGGCAGAGGCCTACCCTGAAGAGAAAGGTTGTCCTTCAGTCCTTTTCCTCTTGTTGGGGACCAAATTCTTTAACCTTGCAAGGGTCTCGGACACCATGACTCCTGCAGAATTCCATGAATAAATCAGTCAAAACATAGGCACAACATCAGAACCAGTCAGAGATGTTCAGAAGATTGCTACAAACCCCGAACTATTTTTAAAGCAATAGGGATGAGGGGCCGAAATCTATGTTCTGGCCACAAGTGTTCCAGGTCGGCAACTTTCACAACTGACATGTCCACTTTTTTCCAATCCACGGCCACGGGCAATTGCAACAATTGAGAGGCTTCATTGCAAGATTGCTCGCTTGGCCTCCTATTATTTGCGCTGCCGGATTTCCAAAGGGTTCCTTCGGGTAATCCTATAGTCTTTACAAAGAAGAAACGCATCATCCAATCTTTGGTAAAAGAGGGAATGTTTATGGCATGGAGGTTTTCACTATTTGGATGCCTTCTGCTAAAATAGTACCAACTATCTTTTTTGTTTGTATACAAACATTCCTCTAAAAATGGCAAGCGAAAAGGCTTTCTCAGCCACTCTCAGGTAGAGTAAATAACTGAGGATAACCTTAAGGCCATTAGACATTATTTGAGGAAGTCTAAGTTTGTAAACAAACAAGATTTGGAACAAAGGAGCTGGAATTGGAAGATTAAAACCAGATTTAAAATACTCTTCATAGACTGCCTCATATCCTGCTGGAGGATCATAAGCAGTCTGGTCTGGCAAAGGAAGGATGGGGGTGAAGGTGCTCCTATCAACATTGTAATATTGACATAATTCGGATAGTTCAATGGCATTCAATATGCACACTGAGCTCTGCACCATTGGAGATGGTGCACCTCTGTCTATTGACATTGAGGGCACCATGGATTCCTAGGCAATCGAAGAAGAGGAAGAAGAAGATGGAATAACGGAAGCCATGGAAGAAAAATGGAAGAAGAAAAAGCTTACAGAGAGATTGAAGGGCTGAACTGGAAGAAAGCACCGTGACGAGAGTGTAGACTTTGAAGATGAAAAGGAAGAGTAAGACAGCAGAATAAGCAACGCAGAATAGAAGAAGAAGAAAAGAAAGGATTAGGGCAATTGCCCTTATTTATAAGAAGAGAAAGAAAAGGTGGTAACTTCTCGGGTGAAATTCAAAAAGGGGTGACAGTTCAACTTTTTCCCTTTTTCTCGATTATTGAAACCGCCGAAAAAGTAATGATGATGCGTTGAAACTGGCGCTGATATCAAAAGGCGGATAACGACTCAATTATGAGGATAAGGACACAACAAGCGGGAATTATGGCGAAGCTAAGAGGATAACTGCTCAATTAATGGAGACACATCACAGACTCATTAGAATAGATTTGTCTGCCCTCACAGGTCAGCTCGACCACACAAAATCTGGGGGCAAATGATAAACCAGAATTAATCGTCTGTTAGTCAACAACAGTCAACGGTACAACTCCTGCAGTTCAGCACCCAAGCATTGCTGTTCAGCCTTGACTACACTTCGGCTGTGCCCCACGACATCCTTTTTACTATCGAAGAATAGGCCAAGGACTGCACCTCGGCACCTAGCTTCAACCTCGGCTTCAGCCTAAGTGCTACACTTCAGATCACTTCGGCCAGATTCGACATTGCACCTCGGCAAGGCCTGGTTTTACACTTCGGCGAAGGGGTCAAACACAGCATTACATCATAGAACTATCAGGCATAAGTGCAGTTCAAAGAAAGAGTACACGTCTGGCTATTCAGCCTGTACACGCCAAAGTCACTTCAGCCGACCTACCAGTCACATCAGCCGGCCTACCGGTCATATCAGCAGACCTACTGCATCATAGGTCTTCTGCCCCAAGCAAACATCTCATCCGCTATCAGAGGCCAAGGGCGGGAAAAGCCAATAAAAGCAAGCTAACGCAGACCAGAAAGGGGATCCGATCCATCGAAACATTTTCCGATCTCCTGGAGCTAATACATCGAATTTTCTCTTCAGCCAACACCTGTGAGAATTTTCTAACTCCACACACTAAACTATATTCTCAGTGAGAAATGGCCCAAACTGACTTGAGCGTTGGAGGGTTTTACCCGGGGTCA
Source organism: Eustoma russellianum (assembly GCA_036186865.1). Lineage (NCBI taxonomy): Eukaryota > Viridiplantae > Streptophyta > Magnoliopsida > Gentianales > Gentianaceae > Eustoma > Eustoma russellianum. The sequence continues at coordinate 31,330,343 of AP025068.1, forward strand.
TCCCCCCGGGACCTCTGATTTTTGCTTCTTTGTGCAGGACTTTCATGAAGCTATTCCAGCAAAATACCAACCAGCATCTGACGACGTTTATTAGAGGTCATCTTAGACCCTTGGTAAAGATCCGGCTTCATCAGCAGCCATTTCTAATTGTCCTTGTAGGTTACCTTAACCTAACCCTTCCGGCGAATCGATCCTGCTATTCTTCTCATCTGGACTACATGCACTTTGATACCTACTAGTGTCCCATCTCTTTTCTTCTATCTTGAGGCTGCAAGATTAGTAGGTTGAAAAGCCTTTTGTTTTCGGAAAATTATTTGGATTGACTTTGTCTAGGTCTATACATGTTGTTGTCCTTGCTGACTTGAGAAGAAATTGACTCTTGTACTAAGTTGTTAGGCCTAAGCTAGAGATTCTTCAACACCAAATTATAGCTGCTTGATAATCAGGGAAATGGGGTTGTTTTGATGTTAAAGAAGATATTGAAGATGTTGATGGATGATGATTGTGTCATGCTTCATGTTCTGGACGTTGCAGCAACGCAGGGAGTGACAGAGCTACCAGAAGTTGGTTAGAGGGCAAAAGTGTACATATACAAATGTTAACCATAGTTGATTCATTGTACCATAGTTAAAAGTTAGTTAGAGTTAGATAGAATTTCTTGTAGAAGAGGCCAAGTTGTCTTATATGTATGATACACAATGGATGAAAGGAATATACAGAAAGCAAATTTGCTCCTCATACACTATTTTTCCTTCTGTTTTCTCCAGAATTCTGTCTTTTTTTTGCTTATTTGCTATTCTAACCGAATCATCTGTCCTTATTCGTTTTGTTTTTATGTTATGAAGATTGATCTCAAGTAACAGATCAATCTAAAACTGCTTGATTCTTCTCATGGTATCAGAGCCTGGTCAATTAAACGCAGTTTTTCTTGTTCTTCGTCTAAAATATTCTCTTGCTTAAGTTTTTTTTCTCTGAAGCTCTAAATGGCTGCAAATCGTGCGATTGCTACAGAGATCACTACCTCACGTCCTTATTATTTGCACCCAAACGAAAATCCATCTTTAGTTTTGGTGCAGCCCGTTTTTAATGGAAATAATTTTCATCCATTGTCTAGAGCCATGAAGATGGCTCTTCTATCTAAACACAAACTAGGTTTCGTTAATGGAACCATCGTTATTCCTGAAGCTAGAGATGCTAAACATGATGCGTGGGTACAGTGCAATAATATGGTACTGTCATAGATTCTTAATTCTGTTAGCTCCTCTATATCTCAAAGTGTTCTATGGATGGACACAGCTGCTGAGGTTTGGGAAGATCTGCGGGAAAGATTTTCAAATGCAGACCCTTTTCGTTTGTCTGATTTGATATAAGAAACATATTCTATCAAGCAAGGTAACTTAAGTGTAACTAAATACTTTACTAACTTGAAGATATTACGGGACGAGTTGTTGATTTTAAGACCTTTGCCCAGTTGCTCTTGTGAACCCAAATGTAATTGTGGAATGATTGATAGATTTAAGAATTATGTTGAGGAGGATTGTGCGTTTTTAAAGGGTCTTGGAGAAGGCTATTCGCATGTGAAGTCTCAATTTCTTATGATGAGTCACATGCCTAATATTAAGAAAACGTTTGGGATGGTATTAAAACACGAAAGGCAATCTAATTACTCTCAGAATCATACACGAGGTATGGATAATCAAGTAATGACAGTCTCAATGATGGAATTAAAGGTATGAGTTCATAAAAGAAGTATGGTTCAGGTTTTAACAATCAAAAGAAGTTTGATGCGTCAAGGAAAATAATCAAGGTCAGTATGTTAGAATTCAGTGTAGTCATTGTGGAATGATAGGCCACAATAAGGCTAAATGCTTCAAAAAAAACATGGTTATCCACCTAATTACAAAGGGAAAGGTAAGAGTGGTGCACTTGTGAATCAGGTTGGTATGGAGGTTAATTATGCATCAGGAATGGAAGAGGCTGAAGGCAAAACTGGCATGATGAGTCAAGGTACTGTGAGCACTGGGATTACATAAGATCAGTATCAATATATATTCAATTTGCTATAGAAAACTTAGGTACAAGAGAATTTGCCTTCTAAAGCTTCATCAACACCACAGGTGCACCAGGTTCAAGTACTGAGGTCCAACTTTTCATCAGTTGAGGGACAGGTTGAAGGTGAAGGTAAGTGCCAGTATAATTTTAACTGGATATTAGATTCAGGTGCTTCACACCATATTTCACATTCCTTGTCTCTGTTTGCTTCTTATAAACCTGTTTTAGGAATCCTCGTTAGAATGCTAAATGGTGTAATTGCTGCAGTTACTCATATAGGAAGTGTCTGTATCTCTCCTGCTTTGATACTGAATCATGTTTTATTTGTTCCCACTTTTTCGTTTAATCTTATCTCTTTGAGTCAGTTGGTACAAGACACTAACTACAGTGTTCTTTTTGCTCATAATCTTTGCATAATCCAGGACAATTCTTCACAGTTGATGATTGGATCAGCTAATCTGGTCAATGGAATTTACCACCCACAGATGTCATCTAGTCCAGTCAAGAGTAAACCAGCTCAGCCTCTTGTTTGTTCACTCTCTCATACCAACAAAGCTTCATCTGCATTGTGGCACTATAAATTGGGACATCCATCAGCTGGGATACTTAGCCTTATTCATAGTCAGTCTTCATATATATGTTCACCTAATGATGATTTTGATTGTCCTGTCTGCTCTTTGGCAAAACAAAAGAGAAATCCATTTCTTGTCAAAATATCTAGTAGTTTGTCCAGCTTCTCTATTGTTCATGTTGATATTTGTAGGCCCTATAGAGCCTCAACTGTGCACAATCACAAATTTTTTCTAACAATTGTTGATGGTTATACACGTTATACTTGGGTCTATCTTATGAAAGCCAAGTCTGAAGTATCTCAATTGTTAATCTCCTTTATACAAATGGTGAAAAAACAGTCTGATAGCTTAGTAAAGGTAGTAAGATCAGACAATGGGCCAAAATTTAGTCTGTCTTCATTCTATAATTCAAGGGGGATAATTCATCAAACAACATGTGTTAACACTCCAAAACAGAATGGATTAGTGGAAAGGAAACATCAACACATTTTAAATTTGGCCAGATCGTTGCATATTCAATCTAATGTTCCAATCAAATTCTGGGGTTGCTGCATTAGCCATGCCATTTATCTCATAAACAGATTACCTACACCAGTGTTAAATGGCAAGACTCCTTATGAGATGTTATATGGAGAAATACCAGACTACACACATCTAAAAGTGTTTGGTTCCTTAGTACATGTTTGCACTCTCAGTCAAAACAGAGCTAAATTTGATCCAAGAAGTGTCAAATGTGTTTTCCTTGGTTTTCCAACTGCTACAAAAGGGTATATTGTGACTGAAATTCCTAGTGGTAAAATTTTGGTTTCTAAAGATGTGTTGTTTTCTGAGCATTTATTTCCATTTCAGGATACTACATCTTCTTCCTCATCCATTATGCCAAAATATCCACTTCCAGTTCCTTTCTCTGAATCCACACTACTACAATCATTCCAACCACAAGATCATGATCATTCTATCATACAAATAGAACCCTCAAATCCTAGCTCCTCAAGTCAAGTGCCATCAGATATAAACGAGCCAAGTATGCAACATCAACCAGAATCATCTCAGCCCAACACATCACTCAGATGTTCAAGTAGAGTCAGTAGACCCCCCAAACATCTTCAAGCATATCACTGCAATAATGTTCTTTACCCTCTTAGGACCAGTGTGACTTATGGTAACAAGTTATCTGAATGTAATAGTTGATATTAATATTGGTATTTATCAAGAACCTAATTCCTTTCTTGAGGCTATGAAAAATGTTGAATGGCAGGGAGCTATGGAGGAAGAGATAAAGGCGCTTGAGGCTAACAATACATGGATCATTGTTGAGTTGACTGAAGGTAAAACAACAATCGGGTGTAAATGAGTATACAAGCTTAAGCTGAAGCCAGATGGTTCAATAGACAGATACAAGACACGGTTGGTTGCAAAGGGGTTTACTCAACAGTAGGGAGTGGATTACCATGACATATTTTCACCAGTAGACAAAGTAACAACTGTAAGGATGATGTTGGCTATGGCAGCAACAAAGAAATGGGAGTTGCACCAGTTAGACGTAAATAATACGTTCCTACATGGTGAATTGGAGGAAGGCATTTATATGGCATTGCCACCTGGATTTGAAGCAAATAAAAGAGGGTCAACATGCAAGCTTCATAAGTCTCTTTATGGGATAAAACAAGCAAGCACGCAATGGAATGCAAAGTTAACTGAGGCATTGTTGGCTAAGGGATTTCATAGGTCATATAATGACTACAACCTATTTACATATACGAAAGGGTCAGTGGAGTTATACTTGCTGGTTTACGTGGATGACATTATACTCACCAACAATGATCAGAACGCAGTTAAAATGATCAAACAATATCTGCATAGTCAGTTCAGCATTAAAGACATGGGTAGCCTGAGATATTTTCTTGGAGTAGAAGTGAATCATTCAGCACAAGGTTTGATGATATCACAATGCAAGTACACAGTGGACTTATTGAAAGCATATGGAGTCACGTCTTGTAAACCAGCCAACTCGCCAATGGACCCTAGTATCAAGTTATCTAAAGGAGACTCAGAGCTTTTAACTGATAACACATTTTATCGTAGGTTGATTGGCAAACTAATATACTTGACAATCACTAGGCCAGACATAAGTTATGTGACACAGCAATTAAGCCAGTATTTAGATTGTGCTACCACACAACATCTTAAGGCTGCATACAGGGTATTGAAGCATTTAAAGGGTAATCCGAACCAGGGGTTGTTATATTCATTTGACAATGATCTGTCCCTGCGTATATACAGTGATTCGGATTGGGCAGGATGTCATGATACAAGAAGGTCAGTTTCTGGATTTTGTGTGTTCTTAGGACCTTCACTCGTGTCATGGAAATCGAAGAAGCAATCAACGGTATCTAGGAGCTATGCGGAAGCTGAATATAGAGCAATGACATTGGCATCATGTGAAGCACAGTGGTTGGTATATTTGTGTAAAGACTTGGGGATTGAAGTTCAAATGCCTATACCGTTGTATTGTGATAATACCAGTGCAATACATATCTCAGAAAATCTTGTGTTTCATGAACGAACAAAACATATTGAGATTGATTGTCATTTCATACGAGAAAAAATCCAATCTGGTCTGCTAACAACACGGTCTGTTTCAATATTTTCTCAGTTGGTTGATATTTTTACAAAAGCATTGGATGTAAGGAGATTTCATATGTTGCTTGAGCAGTTTAATATATCTAGAGGATATCAGCAGTCCAGCTTGCGAGGGAGTGTTAAAGAAGATATTGAAGATGTTGATAGATGATGATCGTGTCATGCTTCATGTTCTGGACGTTGCGGCAGTGCGGGGAGTGACAAAGTTAGCAGAAGTTAGTCAGAGGGCAAAAGTGTACATATACAAATGTTAACCATAGTTGATTCATTGTACCATAGTTAAAAGTTAGAGTTAGATAGGATTTCTTGTAGAAGAGGCCAAATTGTCTTATATGTATGATACACGATGGATGAAAGGAATATACATAAAACAAATTTGCTCCTCATACACTATTCTTCCTTCTGTTTTATCCAGAATTCTGTTTTTTGATTATTTGCTATTTGATCGAATAATCTGTCCTTATTCCTTTTGTTTTTATGTTGTTATGAAGATTGATCTCAAGTAATAGATCAATCTAAAACTGCTCGCTTCTTCTCAACGGTGTAAGGATATACTGAGTATATGTTGTTGTAATCATTAGTATATGTTGTTGTAATCATTAGGTTATATGCGTAAATAATTTTATCATCTTCGGCACCAACTGAATTTGCACTCTATAACATTTCGAGTCGAGAATTCTTGCAACCTTTTCAAGTCACGAGACGTTGGACTCCATGTGTCTACTGCACAAATTCGAATTAATGAGCCGACCTGAAATTGACAAATGGCGGCAAAACTACACGCTGTCACACAACTACGTTGTCACATATTAAAAAGCACTAACCACCCGAAACGACTAATGGCAAAGCTATATTGTGGCATATTAAAAACCACTACTAAATCTTGGAAGCTGTATCCAAAACTAAAATCAAGAAATGTCGGTGCCAGAAATTTCCAGTTGGGCCAAAGTCTCGTTTATGGCATCAAGAACATCCATCTTTCCCCTGCCCACTGCCTCATCGACGGGAGTTTTCTCATGGCTGCCATCATCCACCCAAAATTAGAAGTAAATAATGCATATAGTACAAACAACCTCCGTGTGTTTCTAACACATATGATGGAATAAAGCAAAATGATTCACTAAATTGACTGCACTTCGTATATTGTGAAGTAGCAGTTGATCGGCATAGTTTAACGCATCATTATGGGTAATCGGGAAACAACCTCAGTGTGTTTCTAACACATGTGTATAGTTGCGTACATCTGACCCCCCATACCCCGTTATAGGCAGGAGTCTCTAAGGCAATCGGGTAATGTCAGTTTAACGCATCATTATGAGTCATCGGAAAACAACCTCAGTGTGTTTCTAACACATGTGTATAGTTGCGTACATCTGACCCCCCATACCCCGTTATAGGCGGGAGCCTCTAAGTCAATCGGGTAATGTTGTTGTTGTAATGCACACAGGACAGAAAAACTTAAGCAAGAACAGCGTAAAATGTCAGAAACTGCACCTGTTCAGTGCAGATACATTGGCTCCTGCGAGGATCAAAGTTTTAACCACCTGCCCGAGGAAAGAAACACAAGGTGCCAACAAAAGTAATCATTTTGTGTCTATCCAATGTACTTTATCGATGAACGGGAAGCATTAGATACATCGAAATATACCTCGACGTGTCCATTAAGGCAAGCCCAATGGAGCGCTGTATTCTGCTCCAAATTAGACGCATTGACATCCTGCTCACAAGATGGCAGCAAACTAATCATCCTCAAACACAAAAGAAAACAAAGACATGCAGATGAACAATGAACAAGGAAGAACGAGGACTGAACCTTTAATAATAAATATTACCCAATACACACCATAAAGGAGTGTGGGTTAGGTTATTATAGATGTCTCATTAAGAGACAGAATAGTAGGTGGTATTAGAAAACGAGATATAATTATAACCCTTAAGTTGTTGCTTGCAAAAGAAACAATCAATATTATTAGTGTATATGTTCCTCAAGTGGATTTAGAAGAGGCTAGAAAGTTCAATTTTGGAAAGATTTAGAATATGTAGTGCATGAAATTCCAATAGATGAGAAGATATTTATAGGAGGTGATTTAAATGGAATGTAGATAAGAGAATAAGGATTACAATTAGATACACAGTGGATTTGGTTTTGGAAACATGAACGATGAAGGAAGACCAATTTTGGATTTCGCAATAGGGTATTACCTTACAGTGACTAATACATTTTTTCAATAAAAGAGATAAACACTTCATTACATTCAAAAGTGGACCAAAAAAGTCACAGATAGACTATCATTACTCGTATGAGAGATAGAAGAGCTTGTAAAGACTGTAAGGTGATCCCAGAAGAAAGTTTAACAATGCAACACCATCTTATAGTGTTGGATGTCCGTATCCGACATAGAAGATTAAGAAAATAAAAGCATATAGAGCCCAAAATAAAATGACATAATTTGAAAGAAGTTAAGCAAACAGATTTTAGAAAAGTATTGTTAGAGCAAGAAGTTTTAATAAATTCAATAAGTGATGCAAATGAAGTGTGAAAGGATGTAGCGATAAAGATAAAGAAAATAGCGAAAAATTTACTTGGCGAGTCAAAAGGTCAAGCACCTGCAAATAAGGAATCTTGGTAGTGGAAAGAAGAAGTACAAGACAAAGTAAAAACTAACAGAACTAATACTGTAAGGCAAATGCATTTGTTAGGCGTTGCGAGACAATGAATGATGTGCATGTTAAATGTGGGAGAGGGAGAACAAAGAAGACACGGAAAGAGACAATAAGGAAGGATATGACTTGAATGACAACTTGGGAGCATATAGTCAGTATTAGAGCACAGTGGAGACAATAGATTCATGCTGCTGATGTTATGCAGAGGTTATAAGATTTAAGTGAAACTTTAGATACTTAAGCCTGAATTACGGCTGATATGGTATGATAGTTTTAAAAGATGTATATTCTAAAGACGCATATCATGCATTATATATTAGGAGACACACAAGAAGGGTAGGATTTAAGCTAAGACTCATAAAAAAACAAAACAAAAAAATAAATAAATAAAGCGTAAGAGAAATGATTGATCCATATAGCCGACCCATATAGTGAGAAAAAGCTTAAGTGGTGTTGGTTGTGGATCTTGTGATCACCTAAGGCCAAATCCATATCTAGAAATGTCTCAAAGGAAACATTACCGTCCGTAAGGCATTTTAAACTCAGTTGTTACTACATCTTCTCCCAGGATTGGTTTCTTAAAACTATCTTTCACAGAAACGAATCCCTTTTTGTTTATATGGAAATTGCAGAATTACAGAATATGGATTTTTAGTCAAAATCCGTAACTATGCCACATCCTAGTCGAATATCATGACCCAAGTCCTATTATATCGTCACATGTTTAACCCAAAATAAGAAAGAAATAGGCTCAAACAATACCATCGAAAATATTTTACAGGCACAACTTAATACGTTAACTGCAAACGGAAATGCCAAGTACAAGCCAAGACCAGTTTATAAAGGTCTAAGATTCCCTTAATTGACGCACTAGATATTAGGAAGCCACCATATAGATGAGAACACTTCAGTTATTCAAAGCAATCATGATGATGCTATGAAGCAGCCAGGACTACAATTATCATTTACATGTCTATCTGTATGAGGGAGCAACAAATACAAAAAGAAAAAATGATTTCATGTGAATGGTGGTACTAAAGAACCTGGTTAAACTCTCACCACTCCATGGCGGATAAGATAATGGACTACGCCCACATGACCATTAGCTGAAGCCATATGAAGTGCTGAAAATCGGTATTGAGAGAAATGAAGTCAGTGCACTGAACAAGACAAACTAAAACAGCTGTAAGACTCCTGCATGCAGAATGAACTAACTGTATTACTAGGAAAACAACACCACTAATTGTAAATTAAACAGAGTTAACCAAGAACCTGAAAACAAGATCATGTGAAACCCAAGCAGAAAGAGGCTACTAACACCATCTGAGAATTTCACCAGAAATACAGTTTCAGTCGGTTGTACAGTCTTTCGGACCATTTGCATCAGAAAAGGTGCAAGTAAAACCTTATGGACTGTTTGATTGGAGGTTATGGGGAAGAATGAATTCTAACGGCAATTAATTTTAAACCAAGTTTGGGGCTTTGTAAAATAAGGGGTGACCACATGCCAGGTTGATCCTTCGCCTAGCCTAGCCTGTAGCAATCAAACTCCAAACCGCTTAGAGAAAGAAGAGAGAAAATAAAGACTCAGTACAGTCCTGTTGACCAGGCTAGGGTCAATAAGTGGGCAAGAAACTAATAAATGAAGAACAGGTCCAGAGGTCACATGTTGCAATGTATTTGGACTTACTAGCCATAAGCAGATGTAACATTTGTCATTCAGAGATCAAGAGATGCCTCATGCTAGAAGATATGGACAGAGCACCCCAAAAATATCAAATTTATTAGGGAGTATCTACTAACGAAGAAATGATATCCTCGGCCATCAGAGAAAATATGTACTGATTGGTGGTGTAGATAGATCTTTTAAAGTATTCTTGCAATTCTTGCTGTGAATATCTATAATATGATTTCTAATTTTGAGAGTTGATGTATAGCTTCAAATAGACACTTTCTCTTCCTGGTATGAAATGCTAATCTATTCTCTTTTTCCTTCTCTAGGCGAAGTCATCGTTTGGACTTCTGACTATCCCTTTGAATGGAGTTGGGCTTCCTCGACTCCTTTTTTGTGTTGGCAGAAAGCTTTTAACTATGTTCAGCCTTCTCCTCTTTTCTTCTTTTCAAAACTCCTGCTTCAGAGAATTTCGCATAAACTCATTTTTCTTTGGGAGGTATGTCTATTGGGTGGATTAGACAAGACAATAGCGACTTGGGTTTGGTCCTTTCCTCATGTCTTCTATATTGACTGGATAGGTGATTAGATAGTTGGAAAATTGGACAGATGATTGCTTTATAAGGAGCTCATTTTGGATGGAACATCTTTTTTGGCCTTAATGAGCTAGGCTGGAACGCTGCTGCTGTGATGATACTTTTGCTTAAAGCTCCATATGGTTATTGCGTTTTGGCACTGGTTTCTAAGTAAGCTTATCTATGTGAATCCTATCTACTCATAAGTGGAGCTTCTCTCTACTGTTTCTGTCTTATTGGAGGAGTCTTTTGGTTTAGTATTTGAATCATGTAAGAGAGAATTGAACAACACTAGACTATGGTTAGAATATCCTAGAAAAAATTTTGTCCCTTTGTATTTTGAGCAACTGATGCTTGTTGTAGCCTGCCCCAGACAAATAATACGTAAATATGCCTAATTAGGCTTATCTAAGAAATTTTACTTTTTTTAAGGGAAAAAAAACCACTTGCTCTTCATTGAATTACCATAAGCTGATGCTATGATCTTATTTTCTTAGATAATGTTCAATGAAAATATTCCCTGTTTTGGTAACGAAGACTTGGCACTTCTGTTATCGTAACTCCACTTTAATTCCATGGTAAGTGCCCATAATCAGCCATATATTCCACAATAGCTTGCAGCACTCCTTCAATTCTCCACATAACTTTCTCAAGGCTGGAATATATGTAGCTCATCGGTCATTGTATTTCCGAACAGCTTATCTGGGGAAATACTTCTGCTGATAAGTGTGCAACCTAAATATCCAAGTTATTCATTTTCTACAAGAACTTTCGCCATGTGGTCTTAAGAATCTTTTTAATTACTCATGGTCTTAAGAATCTTGTTTACTGGATGAGAATACTGCTACATATTAGGATGAAGAAAGAAAGAAAAAGATGGCCAAATCTGCTATTCTACTAGCATGAAAACCAAACATTGCCAACAAAACCCTGAGCTATCCTCAAAGCAGCCATGGATGATTTCTTTTTCTTTTTTTCCCCCCTTCATTGGTCTTCAATCATGGATGGCTATTGCTTGGTCCAGGCAACAAAAACATTCTTTTTATCATCAAAAGGATTGCCATTCCCATTTGCCACCTTTGTCATAAAAGTCCCCGTTACCTCTCCGCTAACCCAGCTAACACAACAAGAAGACATTTCATCATGTTCTTCATTCACAAGATCTTTTAGGAAGGAAACATTCAGATGGCAAGGTCCAAATGGCTGGATCCATAAGGGCAAACTGACCAAGGCCCCACAACCAATTGAAATAATCAGATCCTTGCATTCATTAGCAGATTTCACAAAGTTCTGTACTGATATTTCTACCTTCTCAGAGGAAAGTCCAAACTATAGTCGTACTTGAAAACTTGAAGCAACAACCTTGAACAGTAGAAAACGTAAGCTTCTCTTGAAATGACAGAAGGCATTATAGTTCTTACATCGTAAGTATGAAATCATCCAAAGATTAAGCACTTTGGCCAGTTAATAATCTAATAGTAATTTCATATGTTATAGTTATACCATTTTGACCTTTAGTAATCACTATTCTTCTAGGTATTAGGCAACCAGAAAGGGCATAGGTATTTTGTCTGACATCATCGTCAGACATAATTATTATTCTCCTATACTTTTCAGCTGCTTATAACCTGTAGTTTCAGATATTTTACACGGCTGATGGCCCGATTTATAGAATAAACTGCAATAAGTTAAAGCGTACAGATCAATCTCTCAAGGAATAACCAAAAGCAGCCTTTAGGCATCAAACTAATGATACAGGAGCAAAGCATACTATTTGAGTCAAAAATAAGACATTGAGGCTGAAACTGATGGTTGAGTTTGTGACAACAGGAAAAAGAAAATAACCCCTCAGGAACTCCTATAAAAAGAAAGCTATCTTATTCCATGAGCTAAATTCTTCATGGCCAAGATCAAAGAAACACCAAAAGTGAACCAAGAAGCACAAGGGAAAAGCTTTATTTAGGAAAACCACACACTGCAAATGAGGACAAATAGTGCTGGTGTGGCGGTCATCATGAGGAGTATAGAGGCCATATTACCTTAACCAACTAAACAAGTATGCCATATATCGTAATTATCTGTAAATAAGAGAACCTACAGTTACAGCCTTCTCAGGAAAAGCAGACCCATGAATCCTGCAATATAAAATAACTCTGCCAGATACACCCATTTCATTCTCATCATGTCAATGCAACATGTACATTTACTATTAAAATTAATCCTTGAAAATGGACAAAATTTGGAATCCTACATAATATATGTCCATAGAGCGAACTTCATAATTATTAGAAATCTAATTTTTCAATCATACATTTATCTTGAAGGGCAAACAATATTAAGAAGACTACTGATTTATGATTACTGAAGCACCAAAAGTAGTCAGGAAAATAAACAAAATAAATCTATCTGTTTTACATTCTAGAGCTGTATACACGACAAAATATGCAGGTACACTCATTTTTATGGAAACATCAAAGCCAGAAAAGTGATATATCAAAAGGCAATAACCAACACGTATTGATCAACAAAGTTCCTACGAAAACCATATACTTAACGCCATGATATAAAAATACAAAATAGAAAGGAGCGAAAATATAAAGCTGCACTAAAGTACCAACCCAGACCGACAAACATTTCTATAAGTATGCACACAGAGAATTTGGAAATTGATTTTCACCAGTTCGCCCCTGCCAATCCTTGCAATCTAGGGATACGCCTGTAGTTACTAAGTTTTCCAAGTCCTCAACATCATTATATCTCGCAGCCTGCTCATCAAGGAGAAGAGATCGGGCAAATACGTAAGAGACTCATATATAAGTATAAAAAAGACAATATGAGTAAACAGCTTCCACAATTTAAAAGTGGCAACTAGGGGACGGGTTGTGCATATAAAAGATAATTAAAAGGAGAATTTCAATGACATCTTCATATATAAGAGAAAGACACAACAATAACAACCATACCCAGTATATCTCAACAACAGCAAAAGCTATCGTTAGGATCTGGGAAGGGTGAGAGGCAGACAAACAATACCTCCATCCTAAGGGATAGAGAGTTTGCTTATAGTGAGACCCCCGCCTCAATATGTACCTACATAGATACAATAACAGGAATATGGTGTGGTAGCGTACTAGTGAAGGAATTTAGTAAATACAAATAGAAAGCTTCCGATATTAAAATAGTCATAACCGTGTATATGCACAAATAATGAAAGACAAAGACAAAAACCAAAAAGTATAAAATCAACATAAAGTGTAGAGAGTATCTAAGCCCATAAGTATACTTTAAGGTGTCATATATCTTGTCTAGACCTCCTTAACCTTAATCGTCTGACTCCATAAACTCCTATCCTAGACCATTAAATCAGAGAGCTGCAAATTTAGTAGTTCATGCCTAATCCTCTCATCCCAAGTCAATTTGGGCCTTCTTTTACTCCTCTTTCCCTCTACAGTGAGTCTTTTTCAACTGCTCTGACAGACATCGTTACCTATCTCCTCTTAACATGCTCAAGCCATCTCTATTCACCACTATGAAGGGGGAAAAAGCAAAAAGGAGGTATCGTGGACTAGTTTTATCAATATCTCATCCAACATTTAAAAGGCTCTAAGTGTGTGATTGGAAGAGTAATAGATCCCAAAAACTTATAAATTTGACGTGATAAGATGGAGTCACAATTGCTTTTGCAAAAGAAAGGCATCAGACATACAGCCTGACATTTTTGCCAACCTTAAATTCCCAGATTATTTTCTCATATATGCCCAGTGAGTCCCCAAAGACCAATGTCCATCAAATTTCTAAAACACAACCAGGTGAAGGCCCCGGAGTTCCCACTGAGAGAGGCCGTGGAAATCAAAGCAAAATGTATGGCAGCAAAAGCTTTTTCTTGGTAAGCAAACTTTCATAAAAAAGCGTAATTAGGCAATTTTACATAGTTTGTTGTTAGGGGTAAGCAACAACAGCATACTTGCTCAAAATACAAAGACACAATACAACATATTTTCCCATTTTTTAACCAGATACTAGTGCCAACAAGTGTAACTTGCTCAAAATAAAAGTGGCATGGTAAATTACCAGCAAAGTACCATGCAAAAATCTTACCTCATCCAAATTTAACCCTAATTACAATGACCCCGCAGTTCCAAACAAGTACAACCACATGTAAGACTAACGCTAAGCAATGATAACTAATACAGCTGAGACTCGCAAAATATCTCCAGACTTCAATGGATGAGCTTGGGCTGGGTAAAAAAAAAGCAATGAAAGAGCAGATTCCAGTAAGATTTCCTTAAGAGTTGGCAAAGTAACCACAAAAGACCTATTCTCAGAGTTAGTGTGAGTAGTAGGCTGTTCATTTTGACGATCCAAGAGGACAAACAACAGGGGAACTCTAGATTATGATCATGATAGGTATTTTGGTATGAACGCATTGTTTCCCAAAGTATCTAGAGGTGACTAATGAGACGTGTCAGATACACCAGACAGACATAACAACTGGGTTTCTATCTTCAGCAGATGTGCCAAGAATAAGCCAAACAAGGGACCTATCCATCAAATTAGATATATGATGCCAGAATCCTCTAGGCCCATGTTTTTAACTTGATGTTATGGGCAGCATAATGATGACTTATCAAATGGGTCCAACACAAGAATATCATCAGAGAATTACCAAGCATCAATTCCTTGCCAAAGATGTGCAATGTGAGGCTTCTTGCCATACCATATTGATGCTATGTGAAGACTTTTACGGGGATGCCAACTTATATTTTTGTAGCACATCCAAGAGCTAGCAGCGTACCTGATGCTATAGAGAATTTCTTTAGTAATGGCTTAAGGGTCTTTACCAATCTGCTGGAAGTAACATTGGTTCATTTCCTTCCAAATGTGGTAAACTATTTTAGAGAAGCCAAAGAAAACAATGTCCTTCTGTAGCTTGGATTGCAATTGATGCAGGTTGAGAGCCAATTCATGGTAGCTTGTCAGCTAGAGATCGTATCCTTGCATTTAGCTTGCTTCAGGACGGCTGACCACACCTTTATTAGATATAAGCATTGAAAGAAAATATGCTCATGATCCTCCAAAAAACCGCCACACAAGACACATGTGTAAGTGTTTATTAATCCCTAGTTTAGTAATTTGTCTTGTGTATCCATCCTCTTCCAATATGCAAGTTAAAGAATGATTGCATTACGTGAAAGTTGATGGTTACACTAGACAATTTTTTCCATTGAACAGAAGGTTGAAGAAGTTGAATAGCCTTAATTGCATTCTTCACAGAAAATGAAAGATTTGGTTTCCAGCACCAAAAGTCCTCTCCCTGCCTAATGCAAATAGTTCTACAAGCTTGATAGATTGCAATGACTTGGTTATCCCATCCGTGTCCATAAGAGATTCTCCATCCTATGCCTTGAATAACCAATGAGACTCTTGCTTCATCACGTATAGCTACCTTTCTCCTCAACTCCAGGTGTTCTTCATTCAAGATGTTCAATGAGTGCTACGGGTCTTTCCAAAACGAGGGAATGTTTCTATTTCCAATCACTCTACCAACATGTTGGGTGAATAGGTCTCTTTTTTTGGAAGCTTGGGTGAATAGGTCTCTCACCCTAAAGGTGTTTTTTTTTTTTTTTTTTGAAATGTCTCACCCTAAAGTTGAAACCTGCAATATTGTACAAAAAGGAAAGAAATTGCAGGACACCAAAGCCGTATTACAGGAGGCACTGTATCAGCATACACAAGGTACAAATTCCAAGTCCCACATGTACCAGGGTAGATTGGATGCTTTGCCGTGTAACTGCCGCTTTTGCATCAAATTTTCCAAGCTGAGTTGTTAGTTTATCAATCAGTCCTAATAGAAGTAGTCTTTTTTTATAAATAATTCCCAAGTCTAGAGTTCGATTCCTAATAGAAGTAGTCTCCTTTGTGCAAGCTTATTTCAGGGCCAAAAACTATTTCATAAACTGTTGCCCCTGCTACAGATAAAGCATGCCATTTCTAGATGTACAATGATAACAGCAGAGGTCACCCAAAAGATCACAATGATGTTTGAAGGCTGCAAAGCCACCGCTCACTACAACACCGTTTAGAACCATTGATTCCAATTGCATACAGATTCTCAGTCGTCAAAAACTCCTTCCATCTGCCCGCCGAAAACACTACAGGTAAATTCAAGGTTACACGGGGAACTGGCTCGTTTCTGTCGGAAAAAAAAAAACCGGCTTCTAGAACTAGTAAAACCCTCATTTCACACTAAAGCGATCTGGTGAAGAAAATATCCCAAAGAGCTAGGGCAATCTCTATAAACCATACAAATTCTGCAAATTGCAAATCAAGTAAAATGCAGTCTCACAGAACTTCTTCCTCCCAATATCACACAAGAATTAAGCATGAAATAACTGCAATATGAATGTGGAAAATCCAAGTTACATCAGCAAAATTAATTACAAAAAAAAGAACAAACTAGTAACAATCAATGAGAAATCGACGGCAACAACAATAATAGTGGGTCCGAGTTGCAATTTATTTTGATGAAAAAGGTAAAAGATTGAGAAGAGGTACCTCGAGCAAGGCGTCTATAGTATCTGATGTTTCAGGAGTTTGCTGAGCTTGGTCTATCCCATTCCCCTCGGCTCCCATTGCTTCGAACTCAGGTGTCGTCAGAGAGAAACGTTGCTTTACTGGTTATTCTGTTGCAAAGACCAAGGGTTTATTAGCAATTAGGGTACATCAACTTCACTAATTTACTTCTAATAAAAAATAAGAAAAAAAAATACACTAATTTGTGGTTGGAAAAAAGTTTAATTAACTTCACTATTCTATTTGGAAACTTCTCAAACTAAGCTTTTGCTGATTTTTTTTTTAATTTATATACGAATTTTTTTAGTGTGCATACCTTTGAACGAAAAAAAACCTTCTCAAATTTTGGGGGTACGGTCTGTATACTTGTTCTTCTATATGTCATTAACAACAACACTACCCATCGCTTTAGAACCTCCCGTCTGTGGCGGGGTATGTAAGGTCGGATGCACGCAACTATACCCATGTGTTAGAAACACAAAGGGGTTGTTTCTCAATGACCCATAATGAAAATTGCGTCAAACTGTGTCGATCAACTGCTACTTCAAAATATAATTGTTCCGACGGTTAATCAAGATGGTTGCAAGTGACAGAAGAATTTTGATGGTGTTAGACTTCGTTACATGAGTAAATGTCTCTAAGTAGTTGATGCTATAAGTTTGAGTAAATTATTTAGTAATTAATCTAGACTTGTATTTCTCTAATTGTTTTATCTGATTTGTGTTTAATTATGAACTGACATTTGTACCCCTCAGATCTGTTTTATTTATAGAAAAATTCCACCATATCGCACACTTGATTCTTCTCAGTGGCCTTATCTCCTTTAGGCTTGAAATAAGATAGAGATTTTCATATGATGAGTAGACTCATGCAGAATGTTATCATGGCCATGTAAGGAATCGTGAGCCTCCCTTGATTAGTATTCCATTCTATAGCAGAGGGCGAGTCTTGAAGCTACGGCTAAGGTTATTGCTTTCTGACTTAAGTTTACGGGTTCGAGTCATGGAAATAGCTTTTTGCACAACGTGTAAGGTAAAGGTGTGTACATTTGCGATCCGATCCCTCTCCGAATCCTGCGTAAACTCAGAGGCCTGCTGCACCGAGAACTTCCTTTAGTATTCCATTCCAGAACAAACAATATCAAGGGTGTTAAGATCAAGATCTTATTACCTTTTTGCCCCCTTTTCCTTCTTCCCATAAGTCACCTTGGAACTGTATTTTTCAAGATAAGCCTGAATTTTCATCATTTAAAGGGTCTGATTCACCTTCTACGTTCATTACATAAATGTCTGGAGTCTTGGTCAGCTCAAGAATGACTTCATGAATAGGTGTGGATGATTCATCAAGTTAAAAAATATTATTCCTATTTTTCTGTTTTTCTTTCCCCTAATGATGAGGTGTTAAAAATGATGTCGATTCAAATAACGTAACATCCATTGTAATCAATACTTTTCTCTAAATTGTGGTCAAACATATGTGTCCTTTTTGAACGGAAGCGTATTCAACAAAGACACATTTGTGATGTTCAAGTTTGTTTCAGTTTTGTTAATGGACACGAATAAATACAGTGCACTCAAGTGAAAAGAAACAGCGATAAATAACCAACATGGCTGGCATGATGGTTCAGCACATCGTCCTTTAAGCATGTGGTTGGAGGTTCGATCCTCGCTCAAGTGAATAGAGCAAACCATTTGGTCAGTCCCCTACCACTTCGTGTGCGACCGCAGGTACGGAGGATTAGTCTTCTGGCTTTCGGCTGGGAGGATACCTCGGGGCAACCCATTAAAAAAAACAGCGATAAATAATAATAATAATAATAATAATTATTATTATTATTATTATTATTATTATTATTATTATTATTGTTTTTGTTGTTGTTGTATGTATGTGTATATATACACTTATTGAAGAAAACGTGCAATCACGTGATAATATTTCCTTAGCGAAAAAGGTTTACAATATTAACTATATCTTCTATCTTGCTATTCCTACAATCAAGCTACAAGATAACTACCATAATTACAAATTGAATTCCCTACCATATCCATCATATTCTCTACCATAAGTACATAATGAATTCCCTACCATATCAATATTCTACCATATACAATGATATCTAATTACCATAATAACAAATATTCTAATACTTATTGTGTTTAAATTGTTTGGTGGTCTTTGAGTCTTCTGGGTTGTGGATTGCATGGCTGTACCCATTTGATTCTTTATTTTCCTTCCAATTGGGTGGTTCGTAGTTCTCCTTAGTATACCTTTGGTTTTTTCCCCAATGCTCAGACCATAGTTTTTTCCGTGAGACTTTATCTCATTTTCTATCAAATACATTAGCTACTAATGCTCAACTTTCAGAATATTGAATTTCTGAGCCTAGCGTCATGATTTTCCTCCTTGATGTACTTTCGCCATCTAACATCAGAAAATATAGTTTTCATTTTGTAAATTTGAGATGAATTTTCTAATATTGATAATATCATCCCACATTAACCACTTTGAAAAAATATATATAAGTTATATGAGGATGATGTACCATCATTCATTGTCTCAAGGTTTGAGTGCATATAGGTCTCGGCTCATGTAAGCTCATGTAAGCTCAGGTTTCATTATGGTATCAGAGACAATTTAAAATATGGACTCACACATTGACTGGCACATAGTTTGTCATTTATCGTCTCTTTTACCCAAGTCCAGATGTTCATGCCTTATTTGTGATTGAGAGTGGGTTCTAAGGTGCGCGTGTATGTCAATCTATACTGCCACATGAGGGCGAGTGTTGATAATATCATTTCACATTGGCCATTTTGAAAAAAATATATGAGTTATATGAACATAAAGTACCAACACCCATTACCTCAATGTTTGGATAGATATATGCATCACCTCATGTACGCGCAAGTTTCAACATCCTTTAGAGTAGCATGTTCGATCAGTCTCAAAAATAATTGGATGTAGGTAGGAAAAGTCGAGGTTTTTCAATTGCTAGCTCCATTGAATTGATTCGCCAAGCCATCACAAGGGAATTTTCTGATTTCTATGTTTCTAGGAATGTGTCAAATGTCCTAACTTTCACTGGCCATCAATTGCGTGTTTCACATCTCTAATACTTTCCATTGAGCTTTTGGGATGTGAGTTGCAGGCTAGATCTTTGAGGGAAGACATCCACTGACAAATTCTTTCTTCAACGATCCATATAACAACAACAATCATACTCAGTATATCCCATAGCCGAAGTTATCGCTTGGGTCTGGGGAAGGTGAGAGGTATGCAAACAATACCTCCATCCCAAGGGATAGAGAGTTTGCTTCCAGTAAGACCTCCGACTCTATATGTACCTGCATAGATAGCACATCTTTAAAGATCCATATATGATATCAAAATGAATTCATCTTGGAGGGGTAAGTTGTTATAAACAACAAAAACAACCATACTCAGTATATTCCAATAATAGCAAAAGTTATCACTAAGGTAACAAGAATTGAAGTATCAAACTGAAAGCAAAAAAGAAGACCATTTAAAAGACACTAAACAATTGCATGCTGCAGGTGCAATGTCAATGCTGGACGAGTTTCATTTTGCAGAGGAAACAGAATTATTTAGAGATAACTCAGTCAAGAAAAGATTCAAAAACCGGAAATCTTTACATGCCTCTGAAGATTCTTTACAATGCCTAAAACAAAAACTCTAACAACAAAAATCTCAAACCCCTAAAAACAAGACGACGACAACAACATTACTCCATTTCCCTAGAGGTTCACGTCTATGACGCGGTATGAGGGTGTCGGATGAACGCAAGTATACCCATGTGTTAAAAACACACGATAAGAACCCCTAAAAACAAGAGAAAAACTAAAATGCAATACATGGTTTGATCATATGCTTGAATGTTCATCCCTTGGTAAGCTTTGAACAGTATCTGACCATCTACCAGGGGAATGATCGCTACTATTCGAGGAAACTTGAGCTTCTGCTCTTGCCTCTCTGATCATTCTCAAAATCTCTTTCATTGTAGGCCTGTTCTCTTGAACAAGGGACACGCATGCCATTGCAATGTTCAACAGAGCTGCAAGTTTTTCCTCAGATGCCTCATTGCTTGATGCAGGTTCGTCTCCAGATTCTATCTCTTCTTCTCGTACCGACCGGACCCATTTAGGTATGTCCGAGCCATGTTCTTGGACAAGGTCCTGGAACGGAGTTTTACCCGTTAGGAGCTCCAAAAGCAGGACGCCAAAGCTGTAGACATCAGCCTGTTGTGTTGCAGGTCTTCGTGGATCACGACATTCAGGAGCTCTATAAAAGAGCGATGATGCACTGGATTCTTCGAGTGATTCTGGGTTTCGGAATGGTGAGAGGCAGTAATCTGTGAGACAGGACTCGAAATCCGAGCCTAAAAGCACGTTGGAGGATTTCAAGTTTCCATGTGTTAGGCCAGGGTTCTGATGAATGTAGAGCAGTCCTGTAGCTAAGTCTTCAGCTATCTTAAGGCAGGATGTCCAGTGAAGAGGCTTTGAACCGCCAGAGGCTCTCGATCCTGCACGAATAAAGAACAACATCAACAATAACATTACCCTTTTGCTTTAGAGGTTCTCGCATATGGCGGAGTATGGAGGGTCGGATGTACGCAACCATACTCATGTGTTAAAAACACATAAAGGGTTGTTTCCTGATGACCCATAATGAAAATTGCATATCGATCAACTGCTACTTCATTTAGTGAGTCATTTTGCTTTATTCCATCATATTCCAAAGTCAAAAAAGAGTTTGTATTAACTACATTGGAATTGGAAATGGAAATGGCACAAATAAAGAACATAAATCCACAAATACCTGTGTGATGTAAGATGGGAAAAGAAAAACAAGATACAGAAGATGCACAAGATTGACAGAAATCGAATGCCAAAGTTTGGCTTGGTTATGTTTAGCAAAGACAGCAGTAAAAGTTTGCGATCAGATGCATGCTTCAGAGTATATTACCCTCTCCATATTCCATTTCCAATGGATTCTTTGACTCACTAAATTGGATGCATCTTCCAACCCATCTAGTGAGCATCGTTGCATATTAAATAGTTTGTAGAAAATGAACACATGATGTAATTTTACTGATTATCTTGAAAATCATAGGGTAGTATATGGGATAGGAGATCCTGTGGGTCTAAAGGTGGTCTGAACCCTTCACTGCAAAGAGTGGTGACGCATGATCCGACGATACGTAGCAACAGAGAGTGGTAAGGTTAAGTAAACAATATCTAGAACAGGATATAAGACCGGATGAGGGATGATAATTTTCCTTGGACGATGAGAAAGACAAAAGAAGTAGAGATTTGAACGCTAATTGATACCAATAAATACAATGACATTTGTTATTATTTCCAATTGGAATTCCTCATATATTGCAAAGCGTGCTATAAGAAGCAAAGAAATTATACGAGACGCGAGTGAATACCGTAAAATGATACTTTCTTCGTTTCAAAAATATTGTTTTAGTTGACCTTTCAATACAGTGTAAATTACATTATGTTAAAAAGTCAACTATAACAATGTTGAGAGTATAAGATATTTGGACGTCGTGGAAGGTGTTATATCTAATAAAGATGCAATAATCACCAAATTGAGTTGGTCTATTGTGTTTGTCTGCCTCTCACCCTCCCCAGACTCTAACGATAGCTTGTGCTGTCGTTGGGATATACTGGGTATGATTGTTGTTGGTGTTTTACTTTTCATTTTCTTGGTTTTTTCAAAGTTTACATTGTTTCTAACATTTCTCTTCATTACTCCAACCAACCTCCCTTATCTAACTAAAATATCGTATCAATTAATTTCTTTAAGTGTGAATTTAATTGAACTATTCTCAACCCTAACGACAGGTGCCATGCAGGATTATATATACAAGCATGAGGTAAGTTGTGAGCTACAACTATATCCAGTATATCTCAAACTTAACGACAGGCGTCAGGCAGGATTATATATACAAGCATGAGGTAAGTCGTCAGCTACCCTACAGTAATTCCAAAATCAAATTTTTAAATGGCAAACCTAGGAATATCATACGACACTCTATAGTCTTCTAGGTGAAAAATAAGGAGAAAAACGAAAAAGGAAAAAATAGAAAGAAAAATAAGACCATCTAGCACCAATTTGATATCGACAGGCTTCCCACATCAATGGGGCCATCAAAAAGAAAACTATGTGTCTTCTCGTATTAGATTCTCATGTTTGTACATAGTATATATAGAAAAAGGTAAGATTGATTCGTGATCTGATATACACAGTTTTACTCTACCATTTGTATAATAGACAGGTTAACCTTTAAATGGGAAGTGTGGAAAACTCATCAATCTTTTAAGATTAGTTTAGAAAAAGAAATGTTTCGTTTAATCGTTGTATTTATATTTTTGTCAATTGTTTTCTTTTGTTTGGTTGAATGTAAATATCCTTTAATCATTCGTTGCCAGACCTCGATAAAGAAAGGCCACCAAATCTAAAAGACAACTACCTTTATATATATATATATATATATATATATATATATATATATATATATATATATATATATATATATATAGTAGACACACGCAAGAAAAGCAACTTAAAAGCATTAATTTTTGTATTTAACTATATATTATGGTGAATAAGAAAAGGTATCCCTTGTAGGATGGTATATCCAGAGATCATAAATGCCTTTGATAATGTTTATAAATAAAGGGGCTTAAATAATCTTTCAACGCTAGGTTGGCTTTGCACTTTTTGTGTTTGTGTTTGTCTTTCATTATTTGTTGTTCATTATGTGTCTCTGCAGGTAGATACAGTGGCAGGGGCGACAGTGGGTGATGACTTACCGGTTTCTTAAGTTGGGTGATGACTTACACAGTGATCCATATAAGGTGCTCTTTGCAAACCAGACATTCGGCTTAGCAACAGTGGAACACCCACACCGTGCATGTTCCTGGAATCTAACCCTTGACCGCTTAAAGTAAATTTCAACCCGAATAACAACTGGACTATGCTTTGAAATTTAAGGGTCATATATTTTCTCCTACTTGAAAAAGGTTGCTTACCTTTTATCATCATCATCATCATCATCATCCGTACCCAGTATATCCCAACGACAGCAAAAGCTATCGTCAGGGTCTGGGGAGGGTAAGTGGTAGGCAGACAATACCTCTATCCCAAGGGATAGAGAGTCTGATTCCAGTGAGACCCCCGGCTCTACCTGCATAAATGACATGATAATAGGGATATGTCGTGCTAGTGTGTTAGTGAGTAGATTCAAGAAATACCAATAAAGGGCTTTCGCTATTAAAATACACATCACGTATATATGTACATGTAACGTAAAACAACGATAAAACATATGCCACCAAGTGGAAAGTTAACCTAAAGCGTAGATAGTGCCTACGTCTATCTATGTCCCTACATATACTCTAAACTGTCCCTATATATGTCTTATACCTCGTTAACCTTAATCTTATGTCTCCATGAACTCCTATCCTGGACCATGTCCTCAGAGAGGTGTAAATCTAGTAAGTCGTGTTTTATCTGCTCATCCCAAGTCAGTTTGGGTCTGCCTTTACTCTTCTTTCCCTCTACAATTAGACTTTCAATTGCTCTGACCGACGCCGTTGTCTGTCTCCGCTTGACATGCCCAAACCATCTCAATCTACCCTCCCTTAGTTTATTGGCTATACTAGCTACGCCTAACCTTTTTCGGAACACCTCGTTTGTGATCCGATCTAGCCTTGTATGCCCACACATCCATCTTAACATTTTCATCTCTGCCACTTCCATCTTCTGTAGTTGTGACTTCTTGATGGCCCAGCAGTCTGTCCCATATAGCATTGCCGTTCGCACTGCCACCCTATAAAATTTTCCCTTTAATTTAGTTAGGAAATTTTTATCACACAGCACCCCTGAGGCCGCCCTCCATCTACACCAACCTGCTTGAACTCGATGTGTTACATCATTATCTATGTCGCCATTCTGCTGCACAAAAGATCCTAGGTACTTAAACTTACTTACCTGTGGTACCATTTGACCATCGATAGTGAGCTGGCTATCCTCACTGTCTGCTACACCGCTGAAGTCGCAGTGCAGATACTCGGTCTTAGAACGGCTAATCTTTAAGCTTTTTATCTCTAAAACATCTCTCCACTGCTCTACTCTCATACTCAGGGTATGTCTACTTTCTGCAACTAATGCAATATCGTCAGCAAAAAGCATACACCACGGAACTGCCTCCTGTATCTGCTTTGACAACTCGTCAAGGACAACGGCAAAAAGGAATGGACTCAACGCAGACCCTTGATGGAGACCGACCTCCACTGGAAAGAAGTCTGTATTCCCCACAACCGTACGAACGGTTGTTTTTGTCATAGCATACATATCTCTAATTATGTCTATATACTTGATAGAGATCCCTCTTGCCTCCAGACTATCCCATATCAGACTACGCGGCACACTATCATATGCTTTTTCAAGATCAATGAAAACCATATGTAAATCGCGCTTCTTCTCCCTATACTTCTCCATTAATCTCCTGAGAATGTGTATTGCTTCCGTAGTTGACCTTCCTGGCATAAAACCAAATTGGTTCACCGTAACCTGAGTTTCTCTCCTAATCCGAGTGTCGATTATTCTCTCCCATAACTTCATGGTATGGATTAGCAACTTAATCCCTCTATAGTTCCCACAACAATGTGCGTCTCCTTTGTTCTTATATAGGGGGACCACGACACTCTTTCTCCACTCATCTGGCATCTTCCCTGTTTTGTAAATACGATTGAACAAAGTAGTTAGCCATTGGACCCCTTCCTCTCCTAAATGCTTCCACGCCTCAATGGGTATGTTATCTAGGCCGACCGCTTTAGCTCTTCCCATCTTCTTCAGTGCTCTCATCACCTCTCCTTGTGTGATGTTCTGACATTCGGAGTTATTATGTTGTCGTTGTTAATTAGTTGTGCTTTCGCGTTCTTCGTAGTCGGCACTACTGCCGTTGAAAAGATTGTGAAAGTATGTTTGCCATTTCAACTTGATGTCTTGTGCTTTGACTAACACATGTCCATCTTCTCCTTTTATGAACTTTCCGCCTGTAGGTCTTGCCTCTTTCGATCCCTGGCTTTGGCAATCTTGAACATATCATGTTCTCCTTCTTTTGTTTCTAGTCTCTCATACATCCTTTTATAAGCTGCAGTCTTTGCCTCTGTGACTGCCTTCTTCGCCTCTTTCCTGGCGATTTTGTAATTATCCTTCAAGCGCACTTTTTCTTCCTCATTGGTGCATCTTAACAGCTCTCTAAAGATCTTTTGTTTGTCTTTTATTTTTTGTTGCACCTCCTCGTTCCACCACCACGCCTCTTTATGTACGGACTTCTTTCCTATTGTTACCCCGAGCGTTTCTCTTGCCGCTTGAGTAATTGTAGTCGATATAACTTCCCACATCTGATTTGTGTCATCACCTAGACTATCTAGTTTCGCAGAGATGACCTTGTCTCTGAATATATTAATTTTTTCGTCCTTCAAACTTCCCCATCGAATACTGGGTGGGAATTTTCTCACCCCCTTACTCAGCTTTTGGCTCAATGCTATAACTACCACTAATAAACGGTGTTGCGTCACCGCTGTCTCCCCTGGTATAACCTTACAGTCTCTCCACAAACGTCGGTCTTCACGCCTCATCAGAAAATAGTCGATCTGCGTGTGACGTCCTCCGCTGTTAAACGTGATCAAATGTGATTCTTTTTTCTTAAAAAACGAGTTTACAATGCCTAGGTCATGGGCTACTGCTAGGTCTAGCAGATCTCTACCCTGTTCGTTTCTATCTCCATAACCAAACCCGCCATGTACCGCATGAAAACCATCACTATTTTTTCCAATATGTCCATTAAAATCACCCCCGATACAAATTCGTTCCTCCCTGGGTATTGCCTTTAACACTCCATCTAAGCAATCCCAAAACATTTTCTTTTCCTGTTCTCCTAGTCCCACTTGGGGTGCATAGGCGCAAACCACTGCCACTACCTCCTTATTTAGTACTAACTTCAACACCATAATTCTATCATTATATCTAATCAAATCAATCACGTTCGTGTGTAATTCTATCTTTACTAGGAATCCTACCCCATTCCTGGTTCCATCTGACCCTGAATACAACAACTTATACCCATTACACTCTTTACTTTTATTCCCCTTCCATCTAGTTTCTTGGAGGCATGCTATATCTATCTTACGTCTCTTAAGTGTATCTATAACCTCGAACAATTTACCACTTAATGTTCCTACATTCCAAGAGGCTACCCTTAGACTATCTTCATTTTTCTTCCCCTTACATACACCCCTCTTCCTTAGACATGGTCTCACGGAAAAATCATGATGTATCCTATCAATTATTACAACTAAAACTACAGATCCAAGGTATGTTACAGATGTAGAAAGTTTGAAACTAAATGTAAACAATCAAAAGTACCTCAATGATAATAAAACAAAAATGAAATTATATCACCTGGTTGAACTGTTTCACACCAAGATCCAATAAAGCAGAACTGGATCATTGTCTTAAAGGCTTCCACCTATGACGAGATATGAAGACTCGGATGTACGCAACTATACCCATTTGTTGAAAATCTTATATCATTCATATAGGGCAAAATCTCAAAATCAAATTGTTTCACGTAATGTTTCAATAATGATCATACATAAGGAAAATTTGTTTTTTAATCATTAGTTTGCTATTCATACGTTTCTCATTTTTTCATTCTTTTTAGCTTATTCCATCTTTTGACAACAACAACCAACCTACACAGTGTATCCTAACGACAACAAAATCTATCGTTAGAGTCTGGAGAGAGTGAGAGACAGACAAACAATACCTACATCTTAAGATATAAAGGTTTGATTCCAGTGAGACCTATGGCTCTATATGTATTTGATGACTGTGTATATGCATAAATAGTAAAAGACAAATACAAAAACAAAAAAGTGACAAATCAACGTAAATTGTAGAGAGTATCTAAGCCTCTAATTGTACTCTAAGGTACCCTATATTTTGACTAAACTTCTTTAACCTTAATCCTCTGCATCTATAAACTTCTATCTTTGACCATGTTATGAGGGAAAGACAAATCTATTAGGTCATGCCTAATCTTCGAATCCCAACTCATCTTTCACAATCAATTTAACAATAATATGTGGGAAAAAAAGATATATCACAAGAGAGGATGCAATGCAAAAAATAGTAATTTATGTGTGTAACTCTTGCAGCTATAAAGAAAACCAAAAAGAAAAAGGAAAAGATAAAAAACCGACCAAATAAAACAAAATCTTACCATGAATAAGAGAGAACAGGCTGCCGTTGGGGAAATAATCATACACGAGCAGACGTTCCTCTTTAGCCTGGAAATAAGCTCTAAGTGGGACCAGGTTGGGATGTCTCAGCTTCCCGATAAGCTCCACGTGTCTCCTGAACTCCTCGATCCTCGGATATCCCGCCTCTTTCAATCTTTTAACGGTCACGATGTAACCAGACTCCATCACAGCTTTATACGTACTCCCCATTGTACCTCTCCCCAAAGTCTCTGCTGAAGCTTTAAGTAAATCTTCTAAACTGTAACTCAAGAGCTCATCCCCTGGTCCGCAGAACACCAAAGCCCCTACACCCTCATTCCCTTGATCCCATGAAAATTCCCCTTGTTTTCCTCCATTATTACCACCACTGCCACTGGCTCCACCAATCTCCCCCACACCCCTACTTTCCTCTACCCCTTTGCTCCTCCCCACCTCTACAGTTTGTTGTTTTCTGAAAAATAGTCTTAAAATGCACAAGCAAAACGTGAAAAGAAGTAATCCTCCCACAATGCTAGGAAGAAGAATGATGATAAGCTTTTTGATTCGTTTTTTGTGATGCCCAGATTGATTTTTCGGGACAAATGGATAAGATGGGCTAGCAGATGGGCCTACATTTTTATTTTTACAGGTTTTTTGTATGATTTTTCCACATAGATCAATGTTACCAAGGAATGAAGAAGAGTTGAAATGTAGAAAAGATTTGCTCGCCGGAATTTCGCCGGAGAGTTTATTGTAGGAGACATTGAAGAATTTGAAGCTCGATTGCTCAAAAGGGGGAACATTCCCTGTTAAGAGATTATCCTCCAAGTACAAAACATATAATCTAGGAAGATCTATTAAGGAAAATGGGATCTTGCTGGAGATTTTATTATGGGCAAGAACCACCACTTTGAGGCGGTGGAGAGCTGAAATGGAGGCCGGGAATTCGCCGGAGAAGTTATTGTAGCTTAAATAAAGAACCTTCAGATTTACAAGGCCGGAAATATCGGGGATTCGGCCGGAAATGTAGTTGGATTTGAAGCTGAGGACTCGAATCTGATCTAATTTATTCAAACTTGTGCCATCCAATTTCCCACTCAAATTGTAATTCTCCACCACTAATTTTGTAACTCTGCCTTTATAGCATTCTTTCACACCTTCCCAACTGCACACATTGGTCCTTTTATCCCATGGAAGGATGTTCAAAGGATCAATTGACGACTTCAGATTCAAAAGTGCGTCTGAATCACTTGATTTTGCTGCCAAGAATGAACAACAGAGGAAACAGAGGAGGAACAAAAATGGGGTGTGCCAAGAAGAACTCATTGTTTTGTTGGTGTAATGGGGAGCAGCAAATCTATGGAAAAAGTGGGATTTGGTTCTGTGGGTTTTATTTACATTTGCATCGTGTGATGATGATGATGATGGATCACAAGATTTAGGCTCAGATCTGGTCTGAAGTCTTTTGCTTTTTAAGGAGAAACTGAAAAAAGAGTGGTTTAAAAGGTGGAAAGATTTCTGGGGTCATTAAAGAGAAGAGTAAGGCGCCAATATGTGTCACTATCAATGGACTAAAGATGTCTTTTTGGGTTTTTTTTTTGGCCAAAGTTGATTTGAGTGTGTGGGACTAGAAATGAGAGCTGAGTGGAAGAAGACTAGAAATATATACTTGAAGGAAAAGAAGAGAGATGGCCCAGGGGCATATTCCAATGGTAAGTGGCAAAAGGTGACTGGAGTTAGAACTCCGACGTCCTGAGTTCGAGTTCGTGTGGAGACAATTATTGTTGAAATATTACAAGGATTGCCTCTGGACTGGTTGAGTCTCGTGTGACATCTCCTTTTGCAGGACTGCCGGTGGAGCACATCCCTCGATTTACATTCCACTTGGCTAAGAGGCCTCTGGTACAAGTGGTGGAGAAGCCACTCCCTCATCAAAGGAACCCTCATCAAAGGAAAAGAAGAGAGATTTTGGGGAGGGGGGAGGGGGAGTCTGAGAGAGGTGAATTGAGTCCGCGGGATAAGCGTAGGGTGGGGGTGGGTGGGGGGAATTTATGGAGATGAGCTACTCACTGTGCTGCAATTCAAAACTTTATACTGTTTCATCAGAGGCATCTATGTCTGAAGAGAGAAGGGAGGATGACTAAAAGCGGATGGGATCACCATACCGCGCGGTGACTAAAAGCGGATGGGATCACCTCACCATACGGTGACTCCTCACCACGTGACACGTGGCAGCAGGGGTGGTGAGGCTGGATAACCCTCATCTAGTTTCACCACCTCCTGCTCACACATGTCACGCGGTGACGCACACGGTGAGGAGATCTGAACCCGAGTAAAATATCATATTCTGACTCTGAACGTCTCTGTCGCTCCAGCTTTAAAGAGTATTGTGGAAGATGCAAATCAGAAGTTCAACGGCCTCCTGGGCTGATGATGACTTTACGCAATGACCCACACAAGGTGTTCTTCCGCAAACTATGCCTTCGGTCTAGTAGCAATGAAACACTCACATTATGCTTGTCATTGGATCGAACTCTTAACCACTTAGAGCAAATCCAACTTGAGTACCAACTAAGCTATGCAGTGGAGGCAATAGATGATTTACTTTGGATGGATGGTCTTCGTTTAGCGGACCACTAAGTAAAAGAGAGAATGTATTGGTTTTTGGAGCAAAAGATCAAATCTCACGTTCCGAATGAAGATGATGTATTTATAGGTGGATATAAAATTTAAATCTGTTTCGGTATAAAAAGTTTACTTAAATATTCAAACTTTCATATGTTGTTATATTTTGTAACATTGAGCAAAGTTTTTAATTATACTTTTGGTATTTAAACCTTTTTAAATGCAATACAATAAAAAGTACCTCCTCTCGTGTTTAGAATTACTTCTTAGATTTTTTTTTTTACATTTGTGTAAAAGGCAACATCAAAGTAAACGTTTAATGGTTTAATTGTAAAACAATACTCCTCACCGAAACAAGGTTCAACTTTCATCTCCAATCACGCGACGCCACGTGTACAAAAGAGTCTTTTTTTAAAGAAAAAAGAAAAAAATAAACAGCGGACCCTTTTATACACGTGACGTCACGTGATTGGAGGCCTCCTCTGTTATCATCCGCAATCAAACAAAACATTTGAATCGAATAATGTATCAGAAGCTTTTTGACAATGTAAATCACGCGGGCCAAAAAGGAGAATGCGTGAACACCTTGTCTATGACGAACTAGTCTTGTTTTCTTTAACTTAGTTATGTGCCAAAACATTTGGATTTATTTATATTGAAACATAACCTAGATAAATCGTTAACTTCCTTACTATTTTAGAAGTTTTGGAGCATATTGCGCCCAGCATAGTCCAGTGGTAAGTGGCAAAGGTGATTGGGGCTAGAACCCTGACGTCCCGAGTTCGAGTCCGTGTGGAGACAATCCTTGTTGAAATATTACAAGGGTTGCCTTTGGGCTGGCTGAGTCTCGAGTGTCCTCTCCTTTTGCAGGGCTGCCGGTGGAGCACATCACTCGATTTACATCCCACCTGGCTAAGGGGCCTCTGGTACAGGTGGGGGAGAACTCACTCCCTCATCAAAGTTTTGGAGCATATCATTGCTAATTTGCTATATTCAAACACTTTCTTCCATTTGAAGTATAGCAGCACGAATAGAATTCTATCTAGGGGTGTTAACGAACCGAATCGAATCAAATACTAGGTTTTCGAATTCAGATTCGTTTATCTAAACGAACTGTTTGGCTCGGTTCGTTTAGCTAAATGAACTTTAAAATTGGTTTGAGTTCAGCTCGATAACACTATAACTGTTTAAACGAACCGAACAGTTTGCGAATAGTTTGGCTCGTTTTTAGTAAACGAACTCAAACATCTGTTCGAATTCAGCTTGTTTACAGGCAATTACTGAACAAATACGAACCGAACTAGAACAGTTCGCAAACTGTTCGGTTAATTGAACAACCCTATTTCTATCTAATCAATTGAAGTTCGTCCATATGGACGTAAAAACCCGTAAGACTTACCTTATAGTTTTAAAAGCTTATGCAAACATGTCTATGTAATTTTTTTTAGGGTGGACCATGGAACAACTTATAAGGTTGATGTTTTGTGACCTTGAGGTCATGGAGTCGAGCCGCAGAAACAGTCTCTTGCATAAAGTGTAGGGTAATACTACGTACATTAGATCGCGAAATCTCTCCTCGGACCCTGCACAAACGCGGGAGCCTAGTACATTCGCCATGATTTCAGGTTGGCATATGTTCAAGTTTCATGATTGATCTGCACGGGTGTCGTCTCATAAATGCTTTGATTTTGCCACGGTTGATTTAATCGTGTACTTTTTAGGTTTTCTATATTTACATTTTCTCAACAAAAAAAAAAGTTTCATGATACTCACAATTCACATTTATGCCTACAGGCTTTGGAAATCACTATCCCTCTATTAATACTAAAGGACAACTTTTGAGTCTTTATTTTTTGTGTTCGAAAATGTTCAACTATTCTTTTGGACTTCAAACTAAACAAACTAAAGTGGAGTTTATATTTCTCAAACAAATATTACATATCTTCTCAAGAAGTATACATTTGAAGCTCTCAAGCTCCATACTCTATCAATATCAAAAGTTCTCAGATTGTTTTCATTACTGTATTGTGAGAGTATAAGTCTAACACAAAAGGAATTAAACATATTTGATATCTTGCTTGTGATTTAGAATTATTTGAAATTGTCATTTCACTTCTTTCCCAGAATTCATTTGGTGAAGGTTCTTAAGTAAAACTTTGTTAAAGTTGTGGAAAAACAAGTAGAAAAATCGCAAGGCTCTTTGTTATAGTTGTTATAGTAGTTGATGTTGCACAAGTTGTTAGTGCAATAAGTTGTATATATGTGTGTATATATACGTAAATATACATATGTGTGTGTTTTATAAATATATATACACATACACACACGCACACGCGCGCACACATACACAGATATATATGTATTTAAGGAAAAAAAGTGTACATATACTATATGTATGAAAAAAAAATGTTTAGCATACGACACAGGATTAGAGATAAAACTCGAAATCTAATTTCAACAAGAAGTGTAATAACCTTTCTTACTAAACAAAGTATAAATTTCTGTACATATATGTATATGCATGTGCGTATACATATATTGTCAATCGTGCATGGATAATTTGAAATGGGGGCATATGCTAAAAGCATTGGGCTCTGGGAAAAGTCTAACCATACTTAACCTTTGATGAGGGAGTGAGTTCTCCCCCACCTGTACCAGAGGTCCCTTAGCCAGGTGGGATGTAAATCGAGGGATGTGTTCTACCGGCAGCCATGCAAAGGGAGAGGACACACGAGACTCAGCCAGCCCAGAGGCAACCCTTGTAATATTTCAACAAGGATTGTCTCCACACGGACTCGAACTCGGGACGTCGGAGTTCTAGCCCCGTTCTTATATTATGTCGTGTACTTTTATGACACGTCATCAATATGCATAATAACAAAAATATCCTACAAAACGAGGTTAATTATTTGCAATTTGAACTTAAAAAGGTTGTGATTAGATCCTTTTGAGAATAAAGTTCATCTCTTTTTACTGGGTTGGGATCTCCTCACCGCGCGGTGAGTCACCGCGCGGTCCACAGCGCGACACGTGGCACCAGGTGGGGGCGGTGAGGCTGGATGAGGGTAACTCTCATTTAGCCTCACCACCCTCCCTTGTTGCCACGTGTCACGCGGTGACGCGTGCGGTGAGGGAGTGGGGGTGAGGAGATTTGAACCTTTTTACTAGCCACTCTGTTACATGTTGTTCCCTCGTGTTCCAAACTGGCTGCTCACTCTTGTCCACATTGCTGAGATGTAAAAAAGTGCTTTCGGAGCATTAGATTTCTGGATTTGTGTAAGATCTGAAAAAAGAATGTTTTCGGTGCATTAGATTTTTTGTATTTGCGTAGGGTCTGAAGAGAGACCGAATCGCTTTACGATCTAATGTACACAACTTTATCATACACTTTTTGCGTAAAAAAATGTTTACGCGGTTTAAATCCATGACGTGAATGTCAGAAGACACACCCTACACTTTTGAACAAATGTTTACTGAACCTTCAGAATCTCTAAAAATAATAGAATAAAGGCATCGCATCTCGAAGAACAAAAACTTCTGATTTTTATGTTATCTTATGGGGGTCAGGATCGCCTGACCCCCATTCCCTCACCCCCTTCGCGACCGCCCGCCACGTGGCAGCAAGGGGGGGTGGTGAGGCTGGATGGGGGTCACCCGCATCCAGCCTCACCACCCCTCCCCGCTGCCACGTGGCGGGCGGTCACGTGGGCGGTCACGGGGAGGGGGGTTAGAGGATCTCATCCGATCTTATGGGAGCTTTGGACGTTGGAAAACTTTGGATCCTTAATATACTATCTGACATCTGAGGCATAAAACAAAATTTAATTGTATTTTTAAATTATTTTGACTGAATATTGACTTAACATGTATTCTATTTTAAATTAATTTTCTTTCCTACCTTATAGTTACATATAATCTTGCATCTGTTCAAAATAATGATATTATTTAAGAAAGAGTATTATAATGTACATTAAAGTGTCTTATAAAAACTACTATGACTTTTGTATGACATTTTTTAGGCTATAGATGTAGATAGTCATCATATCAAATTGCTAAGTAAATTCTTAAAAAGGGTAACAATTTCAAATAAAAATCGTTCCCCGTGCACTACGCTCCCGTATTTCGCAATCTGATGTATGCAGGCTTACTCTGTACTTTTTTTTGTTAAAAATGCTTTTTCCGCGGCTTGAACCCAACGTCACAAAGTACCAACCTCACCAGTTTCAATTAGTGATTTCAAATACGACTTAAATATAATTTCAGTTTTATTGCTGCTACTTGATCATATAGTGATTTCAATCCTAATTATGATTGCGTTTGTAATATATTACTAAATCAATATCAAGAAATTTTCTGAACTAAAAGTAATAAATTTAGTGGCGAATATTACAAATTTTGATCAAGATTCTCAAGTTGTCTTTATATAAATCCTCCAACTATATTTCTTGTTCTAAGTGACAACTCTCGCTCCCACGCTGTAATAATAGTCACCACCACATGATAATGATGATGCTTGATAATAATTAATATTAATAACAATTATTGTTATCAATTATCATAACCCTTGTCAGCGGACTACTTAAGGGGTGAAATCTTTGACCACATTCAAAATTTATTCCAAAAGCAGTGTCCAGATAAAAACAAATTACTCAGTATCGCCGAATCTTTGTTGGACAACCAGCCCAATCCGCATAAGAGTAACAAAAAAAGTGTTGAGATAGGGCGTCTAAGACAATAAGAGTACCTTTCAAATACCTTCAAATGCGTTTAAGACACTTATCATGAACAGTGATGGGATTGGAAGCAAGTGGAGTAGGAACGAGCATGAAGAAATTAACGAGACTTCTTTATCTTTTGAGTTGTTCTGCCGAATCGGTCGCTCAGGACCTTTGGTCTCCGCCCGGACCCGATGAAAAAAATGGGATCACTTCTTATGACACTTAGCGATCTCGACTAAGTAACCTCACCAGAGATAGGGTGATTTCCTTTTATTCTAATAGAGGATACCGTATGAGTTGAACTAAAAACGGAATAGGAAGCGAGCTCCATACCTTCAGCGGTGTTCGTTGTTAGGACGGATTCAAGCTGAGAGGAGGAGGAAATAAAGACTCCGATCTTTCGGAGAGCGAGTGTAAATACTTGAAACGAGCAGGGAATAGGCTAGGGCTTTCGAATCAAAGCATGGACATCTGTTTACGGGTGTAGGACTGGCTTGACAGACTAAGGGAAATCCTTACACAAGGCAAAAAACATGAACTAGATCTTCCACATCATGATTCACAAATAGACTAATTGATCCAAGTAGCGACAGGGCCCGATAACCTTCGTCACCGTCGGTTCCCGCAACTAACCCCCTTCTTTTTCTTATATTATGTCTTTCTTATTGTTATCTTCAATAGATGAGTTTTCATCTTCAATATTAAGAACTTGTTTAGAAGCCTTCTAGCAATGTAGATGAATACGACAACAACATTACCCATCGCCTTAAATGTTCTCTTCTATAACCATATCTATGTATTAGAAACATACAGATTTTGTTTTCCGATGATTCATAATGAAAATTACGTCAATAAATGAATGTTTTTCCAAAAGCTCTTTCAACAGATGAGATCAGATGCATAACATGATGATAAAAGGTAAAATTTGGGTGTAATTATTGTATTTTTCAATTTTTGACTGAAGGTAGAAACTTACTTTTTGAGATTTATATAGTTCATGGTTCGACCTATTCACATCAAACAACTCAACTTCAAAAGGTCATAACTTTTTGACCTTAAGTCTGATTTCAAAATTCTTTTTGTTACCTACTCTTACAATATAGTAGAAATTCTCTTTATTATTATGCCACATAAGTAGAAATTTGTCCAAAATGGAGATTGAACTCAAAACCTTTAGAACATATCATCATAATCAACACTTTGTGAGCCTTGGACAACTGCTAAGGTTGCTGTTTTATGACATTGAGGCCACGGATTCGAGCTGCAAAAATAGCCTCTTACACAAAGTGTAAAATAAGACTGCGTACATCAGATCGTGAAACGATCTGGCTACTCTCGAAACCCTGTATAAACGCAGGAGCTGAGTACACTAGAAACGCTATCATAATCAACACTTTAGAACATAATAGAAAATCTTAAGACCAACTTAATCATCATAATGAACACTTTGCATTATTTGCTATTTTTTTGACGTACTAATTACCACGTACTTGGCGTAGCATACGCCGGCAACCATGGTAGTGGTGTAGAGGTCACGCAACCAAAGTGATGTTATATAAGTGAAAGTTAATACTTATGTACATTAAATTTGTAACGGAAATCCTAATGATATGTATAGAGCCTTGTAAAGTATCATGGAAAACCTTTTATGTTATGGGGTGATATATACACACACACCAGCCGAAACTCTTTCTTTTTCAATTATATCCTTATATATACAGACACACGTATATATGTACATATATATACGCACAAAAGATATGTGTATATATATTTTGTGTGCATATACATATATATATGTGTGTGTATGCGCGCATATGTGTATAGAAACACACATGTCTCTCTCAATATGGATGTGTGTATATGTACGTACAGATATATATACATGTATGTATGTGTGGGTGTATATATATACATATATGTATGTATATGTAAATATATATCTATATATACTATACATGCACACACATATATATATTATTGATACTAATTAGAGTTCGAATCTCTATCCTATTCTCCATCCCATACGTGTGAAAAACATTTAGTAGAAAAAACTCTAGAGAGCCATTATCATGCATTCAACCTTGCCCTTGCTCTGGGGCTCCCTTAGCATTAACCATTATTAAATCAAAAAATAGTTATAATAAGGGAGCAAGCAACGTACACGCCTAAATAAGAAAAACAAAAATCATGAGAGTTAAGAAAGCAATAGTAGACAAAATAATGAGAAGAGGATTCATAATGCAAAAATCCCTTTTCCTGATTCTTATTGCCACATAATATTTTGAACTATCACTTTCACACATTTTTCAATGATGCTATAAGGTATTATTCTTGGGATGAGATTCCACCACCCTCGAATCCCTCACCCCCTTCTCACCGCACGCTACGTGGCAGCAAGAAAGAATAATAAAGCTAGATGAGAGGTGGGTAGCAATGGATGTAGGGGGAGGGGGTGGATGACACATGTCGCGCGATAAAGAAAGGGTGAAGGATTTAGGGGTGAGTTGATCCCACCCCATTATTCTTGGGGAAAAAGTCAAATCCTTGCCCCACACTACCTCAGTCCTATATAACTACATGAAAGATGCAAATTAGGAGTTCAGCGGTCTCCTAAGTCGGTAATACATTACAAAAATCCATATAAAATGTCTAGTATAAATTGGACCAGCAACCCTTTAACCAAGTGGGTCAGATACAATTGCATAATCATTACTGACTCAAATAGAATGCTTATTATTGTTACTATCATGAAGATTGGCGAGGCAAATATGATGGGGACATAATTCCTTAGAATGGTTACGTACAAGAAAGAAAAGTACCAACATGTTTTGGCTTTCACACGAAGCTGTATATATTCATCACAATTACAAACTTAGGATGGTCTTTAGTCACTATCTAATAGACTATTATATGAGCCTTAGGTATGCCAGCCCCAAGATAGGCTCATCAAAACTGGTACAACCGTAACTATTAAACAAAAGATCTATAAACGCTATATGCCTACACAGACACTATATATATATATATATATATAAAAGAGGCGAGCCTTAGAGCAACTGGTAAAGTTGCTGCTTTGTGACCTTAAGGTCACGGGTTCGAGCCGCAGAAAGAGCCTCTTGGGTTTGAGCCGCAGAAACAGCCTCTTGCACAAAGTACATAGTAATGCTGCGTACATCAGATCGCGAAGCAATCCAGCCTCTCCCTAGACCATGTAAACGCAGAATCCTAGTGCACCGAGAACGTTCTTTTATATATCAAATAGATAATTTATAAATATATATCTTTATACAGATCGAGCATAGGAAAAATAATAGTTAATTATGATTAAGCTTCCTTCTTTGCAATCTGGAAATTTTGATGAAATTCACAATTTAGTCAATCAAAAGCTAATTCGCAAATTTTTTTAACAATAAAAATGGTGAATTAGCTCAAAAATATTTGAAATTCCTATGCTTATAATATTAGCTCAAATATATTTCAATATACATAGATAAAGAAAAAAAGGAAGTTGTAGGATGTATGGATGTAACGGTGAAAGCGTCCGAATACAGATCAACAACATTACAACAAATACTTCCTCCATCCTACTTTCTAAATCCAATACAAACACACACACACATATATATATATATGTGCGCGCGTAACATAACGCTGCTTACATCATATCACGAAACGATTTAATCTTCTTCAAACCCTGTGCAACGCCATTATATGTATACACACCCACCCAACTACGTATATATGCACGCACGCACATATATATATACACACACATACACACACATATATAGATATAATGTGTGTGTATTGATTTTTGTGGCGAACAACTAGGCGGAACTTGTCGTCAATGTAGTGTAGTTATGTGAAATTGGTTGTCAGCAGAGCGTTGATTTAAATGAGCTCACGGGTAAAAGTAAATGAATGCACGTAGTTAGATGTCCCTACTCACATAGTCACACGTTCACTTCTTCTGCATTCACCCATAAATAAAACGGAAATTAATATGATATTTTTGCTCTGAATTCTGTTTAAAAAAAAGTAATCGTGTAAATTATCGCCGCCTATTGGGCATCAACACAAAATTTTGACCAGAAATATAAGGGAAATACAATTTTTGGATTAAAAAAATAATAAATGCAGTCAGAAAAAGATTGGAAAATTTCGGATGAGATCTGAGGAGGACTGTTATGAGGCAAAATATGAGGCCTCCAATCACGCGACGCCACATGTACAAAAGAGTCTTTTTTTTGAAAAAGAACAAAAGTAAACAGCGGCCTTTTTGTACACGTGGCGTTGCGTGATTGGAGATATCATATTTTACCTCATAACAGGCCTCCTCTGATCTCATCCGGAAAAATTTGTGCGTATGATATTCAAGTGGTTAAAGCTAAGCTCCGGAACTAGGTTGTCTCGGGTTTAAATAATTGAAAATGCGGAGTTGTCTTCATTTTATACGCTCTTAAATTTATTATAATATGATGGGGACAGATACTGATGTAGCACATTCAGTTCAGGCAGGTTAGTGTAGATGGAGGGTGGCCTCAAGGGTAATGTGTGACAAGAATTTTCCAACTAAATTAAAAAGAAAATTTTATAAGGTGGTAGTGCGGCCGACAATGTTATATACAACAGACTGCTGGACCATCAAGAGGTCACAATCATAAAAGATGGAAGTGGCAGAGATGAGGATGCTGAGGTGGATGCGTGAACATACAAGGCTAGACCGGATAAAAAATGAAGAATTTCGAGAAAGGTTAAGGGTAGCTAGTATAGCAGATAAGATAAGAGAGGGGAATTAAGATGATTTGGGCATGTCAAGAGAAGATAGACAACGGCGTCTGTCAGAACAGTTGAACGCCTTATTTATAGGGGAAGAGAAGTAAAGGCAGACCCAAACCGATTTGGGATAAGCGCATTAAACATAACCTACTAGATTTGCACCTCTCAAACGACATGGTCCAGGATATGAGTTCATAGAGGCAGAAGATTAATGCTGACGAGGTTTAGACAGGATATATGTGCACCTTAGAGTATATTTAGGGCTTAGATACTATCTACGTTTTAAGTGAACTTTGCACTTTTTTGTTTTTGTTTTTGTCTTTGTTTTGCATGATATGTGTTATACAAGTTTATGACTATTTTAATATCGGAAGCTTCCTATTTGTCTTTACTGAATTCTCTGATTAACGCACTAGCACATCATATTCCTATTATTGTGTCATTTATGTAGGTACATATAGAGTCGAGATTCTCATTGGAAGCAAACTCTCTATCCCTTGGGATAAAGATATTGTTTGGCTGACGCTTACCCTTCCCAAACTCTAACGATATCTTTTGATGCTATTAGAATATATTAGGTATGATTGATTGATTGATTGATAGTGTAATCCATATATA
Organism: Eustoma russellianum; assembly: GCA_036186865.1. Classification (NCBI taxonomy): domain Eukaryota; kingdom Viridiplantae; phylum Streptophyta; class Magnoliopsida; order Gentianales; family Gentianaceae; genus Eustoma; species Eustoma russellianum. The sequence goes on from AP025068.1 coordinate 31,371,161, forward strand.
GGAAAAAAATGTTTAAGAATGACATTAATTTTTTTATATGTTTTTCTTTTTTCCTGTGAGCTTTAAGAGAAAAAGGAAAAACATAAGATGGGTTATGATTATAGCTGTGTAAATTGGTTGGTAGCAATTATGAAACCATTCAAAATTGGGAGGCCGCAAATGAAGACGAATGCAATCCTCCATATTTAAGACATTAATTTTAGAAGATGGTTGGATAAATTGATCAATACGACTTCACTTGTGACCTTTTTGCACTTATGGTGTGTTGTGCGACAAACATATAAATCAAAGATATATAAAACTTGTCGAAGTGCGCAAAGTATCCGTTTTATATCCACAATTCTATTACAACAACAACAATTATATCCAGTATATCCCAACGACAGCAAAAGCTATCACTAGGATCTGGAGATGATGAGAGACAGGCAAACAATACCTCCATTCCAAGGGATAGAAAATTTGCTTCTAGTGAGACCCCCGGTTCTATATGTAACTGTCTAGATAGCACAATAATAAAAATATATACTAGTGAAAGGATTTTATTAAACATAAACAGAAATCTTCCGATATTAAAATAGTCATAAATAGTTGAAATGTCCACAATTCTATTGCTTACCGAAAATTACAAGAGTATTTGACCGTCTCATAAGTTGTCTTTAAAATGTAATCTCAAAACTTTATAGAAATTGAGTGTCCATTTATGATCAATGCATGTATGTTTCTCAACACCTACATGCAATCTATAGACATGACATTCAAACAGATTTTGTTTGTTAATGTTACACCTCAGTCTTCTGTAACGTGTGTAAATTAGCAAATCATTGTATCGTATAAAGTATTATATGTATGATATGTTGTATACCTTAAAAAATTTAAAGTTGCCCTAAGTAACAAATAAGTTATGTGAAATAACTAAATGGAATTAAAAATAGGATACAAAAATTATTCTACAATTAAATAAAAGAAAATGAAAAGTTAGGACATAGAAAATGAGGTAGACAAATTTTGTCCCATTCTATCCAACCATACACCTCCTACCCGGCCACCCTACTCATAAGTGAGGAATTATTTTATTTTCTTTTATTCTGCCATCATTAGCATCTTACAACACTTTAGAAAGAATTATAACTGTACAACCCATACACACTTTCTTCCAACAAGCCTTCATTTTTGTCATCTTTATTATATTCTTAACACAAACCATCATTTCCTTCCTTTTATTCTATTTTGACCACCATATAAGACAATAAAAAAGAAGAAATTATCTTATACCACTCAATCTTCAACCATTCAAACATGTATTCTTCCACCTTGTCTTTTCTCCTCTAACTACCAAAATGTAATCATTCTTCCCTCCACCCTACCTTGGCCGTGCCCCATGCAAGACAAGGAAGAGAGTCATTCCTTCCTTCTCCCACACTTCACTCCTTCATCGTTTTCTTACCATACCATTTCTTCAACCAATGAATTTACATGCAATGCTTCCTCCCATCACCTCACCTTTCTTCCATTTCTATGAAACATAATGATGAAGATTTCCCCCACCATTCTTTCTTGAGATTTCGACCAAGCATGCATAAGATGAGAAAAATTTACACACCTCTTTTATTCTCCTCATTTCACTCTCACTACCCACAAGAACAATTCTTCGTTTCTCCAAGCAAAAACTAAATCCCTCAAACTCCTCCATACTCTTCTTGAACTCGTTCAAGCAAGCATAAGAGAAGGAAAACACTTCTCATTACACTTTCAAGCCGAATCATATTCTCTCCACTCCAAGAAAAGATTCAAGTTCTCATTTCTTTTCCAAAACACACTCCTCCCCTTCAAATTTGCCCCAAACCCGTGGGCTCCCCAAGGAGAGGAAAAAAGAAATCTCCAATTCTAGGCGAGGAAAAAGAACATGCAACCTTAGAAAACCTTCAACCAACTAAGGTAAGATTTGACAACCATCAAGTCTAGTGATTCTTCTTCCTTTATCCTTACAAATTTCTCAATATTTTCCTTCATCACACCATCAAGGCTGAAAGTGTCAACAAAGAGGAAGAAGGAAGTTTTCTAGGTTGTAGGAGGAGGAAAGATCTAAGAAACTTTTAAGGTAAGATCTTCATTAAGAATTGATGTTAGAAAGATGTTTAAATCATCTCTATTTTCGAGCCCTTAGGCCGTGTACACCTAAGAAGGGAGGGAGAAGAAACCTTTTCCATTTTAAGGTTTATGTCCAAGAAAAAGACAAGTAGTCTACCTAGTTTCTTCATGCATATTGAAAATCTAAGTATTTATGTTTGTATATAAACTTGGATCATTCATGCTATATTTTCAAAGAATTTTCTAGCATGAATATGCAAAAAGTGTGTTTGTGTGAAAGATGTATGGTGTCTTTTATGTGATTCATGAATATGTGTAAGTATATCGCAAAGATGAAATGGAAAAGAGTCTTGCATGTGAATATGAAGATGAATGAGAGTCTCATATGTAGTTGCATGTATCATTCAGTAGAAGAATATGCATGCATGAGACATTTCATAAAAAGTGTTGGATGTAGGTGTCATCTTATGAAAGGTGTGCCAAGAAACTTTCTTTGAAGCATGTTTTTATGTATTTTCATGATGATCACCAGTTATGTGTTTCTTGATGATTTTTGGTTTTTCATGCATGTTGATTGTCTTGATTTAGTATGTTTATGAGGCATCATAAATATTGCTACAATGCTTAACCATAAAAGATTGTTTCTTGATGATCATTATGCCTTTGAATGCATGGATACACAAGGGTAGGGGGCTGTTTTTAGCCACCCTCTTGGCTTTGATCATCCACCTTCATGAAAAAGTTTAGTCTTGATGATCATGGTTCAAAAAAGTATGTTTTCATGGTTTCCATCAACCTTTATGTTTGCATGTAATTTTCATCATGAACATCATCATGATCATGGTTCATAAACTCACCACCTTGATAAAAACTAACATGCATGTGGGTAAAAGGGACAAAATCATAAGTTCGATACATGTTCTTGAAGTAAATTGCATAAGCAAGATGTTGCATGTCATATGTCCATGTTCCATGAAATTCATGTTCATGATCATAATATGTTAAATGCTAAGTGAGAAAATTATGTTACATGTGTGAATAAGTGTTTAAGTGATAAATTTATGTGTTGCATGGACCTAAGGCCATTTGGCCATGTGTATGTATATATGTACCAACGAACTGTTCATTTATTTATACAAAATCTATGTGCATGAAAATATGTGTACTATGTATTATTGGATGTGTTAGTGGATGATGTGACAAGTATGTAAACTAAGAAAGTGAAGCTAGATGTTGAAGTCCAAAAGTGTGCTGTTTTTGGGAGATTTGACCGAGAGCCACACTAAGGGTAAAAGTAGTATTTTCATAAGTTTATGACATGCATTTTGTGGGTAAGTGTTGGAATTATGATGAAGAAAATTTAGAATGGTTAAGTGACCCAAAATCGAGCCAAATGACCACATGCACCCAAAAGTGATTTTGAAAACAAAATGTTTTATTACATCGTACATTTTAAAAGGTTTCACGCGTAACGAACCGTACCACGAGATGATTGATTCCAACGACTTATGTTATGTTATGTTCTATGATGTTATGATATGTTATTGGTGGACCGTCTTGACATCGGGACCAGAGTAGTAGGTGTCAAGGACATATGTTTTCATTATGGCTGAGTGTAGCACCTTGTCCGGCGATACGGGATCTCCGTTATAATGCGTCACCGTTAGATCCATGTACATATGATGTAACACCGTGTTTGGAACATTGAGATTCATATTTGTACATGCAACTATATGGGGAATCATTTGACATATCGTGTGTTATCGTTCTTACGTCATGAAAAATGCTATAACCATCATATGAGAGTGCCATGTTATGAAAGTTATGAAAATGTCATGGATATGTCATGAAAATGTTATGTTTTGAGATGTTTTATGAAATATGAACCATGTTACGAATTTAAAAGATCATATAGCATGAACCCCCGAGCCATCATTATGACACATCCATAAGCTTTCGTTATGATTAAGTTGATGAAATAGAAAGTTATGCAAGTACACTTGATATGAACATGAAGAAATTGCGACTTTAGCATAAGATATGAATTGGAAAATAAGAATGAATAAGTTAAGGTTGGATTCATGTGGAACCTAGATAGATGAAAGTTGTGACTTTACTTTATGAACTTGATATGAACGTGTTATGTTTATGACTACATGTATGGCATGTTACTTTATTTGTGAACGAAGACGAGTTGTGGTTCATTATTTACACATGTGTTTATTTTATTACTCCGTCTCCTATGTATGATCCACATGACGAACCCGGACAGAAACTTGCTGGACGATTCATTATCGCTCATACTTCATTTTTATCATCATACAGAGGATCGAGAGCATGTCTTGGACTTTATAGAGGATGAGCCGAGAGTAGGCTATCAGTGAGGATGATAGTGTGCCCAGATGATATTTTGTACTTGTGATTATTTCGTCTATGTATTCATTATTTTTTCTACTGATGATACTTCATAACTTGTACGGATTTACGATGTTATGTTATGTATGAATGTCGATTGTACTTTGCCTATTTTATGTTGCTTCCGTCATATCGATTCCCGTTTTATGTCGGTATGCATATGAATGGTATTAACGTCTTGTACTTCTTGCAGTAGAGTACCGCGGCTGAACCGTTACGAGTCCAAAGTTCTAAGGGTCCCGGGCTAGGCGCTACCATTAAGTTCATGAGTCCACGTTAAAATAAACCAGCGAGTTTGTCCTATGTCAAGCTATAGTACGCACACAAGTACACATATGTATGTCTGTAGGCTACTTTAACTTTTTTATATTTTATTTATATGAAATATGGTATCATTGAATCATTAAAGTATAGATTCTGCTATCAATGTAGAAGTCAATAAAACCAGAAGGGTTATAAATTCATGAGTCTACTTTAAAATAGACCAGAAAAATTTGTAAAATATAAAGTTATAAGAAGGATAAGTGTACACATGGTCACACATGTATGTATACGTGTACGTATGTATGAGTGTGTATAATATATGTGTGTAGGCTATCGTAACTTTTTTCTTAATTTTTGTTTGTTGTAGGAGATATCATATCATTGCACATTGCTATCAAGGGAGAAGTTAATATAACCGGAGAGGTTACATAATTTCGAAATCGTCATTGAAAAGTCCTGAGTGTCATTTGTATTAGTGTGGTCTAGTTTATTGTATACTTTAATGCGTATATCATGGATTCATATAACGTGTGATAAATTATCACCTTTCAAAAATTTAACATTCCATATAACGTGTGATAAATTATCTTTTGGTCGGAACAACAGTGTCCTTGCTGTACTTTTTGCATTATATTCCCCTGCAATTCACGGAGACTTAAATGCGTATGTCTAACCAACATGGTTGGCGTGGTGGTTCAGCACCTCGTCCGTTAATCATGTGGTTGGGGGTTCGATCCCCATTCATGTGAATGGAGCAAATCATTTGGCCAGTCTCCTATAACTTAGTGTGTTGACTGTAGAGACAGATGATTAGTCTTCTGTCTTTCGACTAGGGATACCTTGAGCAACCAAAAAAATGCTTATGTCTGCCTATTATTTTGAAGGATCATTCAAAATAAAAGTTTCTGTGCTTATAGTTATGAAAGTGATTGGACACATTCTATTTAAAGAAAGTTGCGCTCTGGACAAAACGTTTCCTAAAAATAGTTTAATGGATGATAACATTGTATTCGGTAAATCAAAAAAAAAAAAAAACTCAAAAATGATTGGATACATTCTATTTAAAGGAATTGTGTCATTAACGAATGCAATATAAATAATGTATTATTTCTATGCCATAATAGTTTATTATACACTCTACTATAGACTGCTAATTGATTTAGTTATTGGTGAATCATCAAGAAAATGAATATACTTAAAATAAAGGGTGAAGAATACTCGTGGCCATCAAACTATTTCAAGGAGGACGTTTTGACCATAAATGTTTCAAATACATAATGTAAAGATCATCAAAATGACAAAAATACCCCTCACTTCTAGCTTACCAGAGTGGTCGAAATGTTACACAAATAATTTTAGAGACATCAATACATCCCCACGATAATAGTTTAGTTGCCCCAGTATTGTTTGCCAATTTTTAGAATATTCTATGGGTGTTGCATACATTATATGTCTTTTGTATTTAAATGTTTCTATTGGACCAATATATCCCTTCTATTGCCCAATGATATTCAAAATGCAAGTTAAACCTTCAATAATTAAAAGCATAGATATGTAAATACAGTAAAATTACAAAAGAATGAAGAAAAAAAAACCACAATAAAGATGAAAATACTGGTCAATAGCAAATATTTCTTTATAATTTCTTTCTTTTCCAAAAACTATGCCTAATTGTTGGTGTCGTTGGATTTGTTGTTTATGCCTACTTTCAGGTGGATCATCCAAATCTTGAACTATAATTTGTATTCCCCAAGTGAGCTAACTAATCATCCACACTACCTTTGAGACTGAGTGTGGCAGGTGTCATACCCCGTGATTTTCGGGTCCAACGTGGAATAAGTATAATACAACTTAAAATACAATTTTAGTAATTATATAGGTTATGAGATTTAGTTAAGTAAAACAGAGAAAATAAAAGAAAGGATTAAAAGTGAGAATCAAGAAATTAGGCAAAAGTACCAAAATGCCCTCCCCACTTAAGTGATGGGGGAGTTACACAATTAGTATAACTCCCCAAAGGAGGGAGGAGCCGTGGGTTATAGCACAAAGAGAGGGGGAAACCGCCTAGAGAGAAAAGGGAAGGAAAAGAGAGAAAGAAGAAGAAGAGAAGAAGAAAAGGAAGGAAGAAGGCCGATCTAGGTTCAATCCTTACCAAAATTCTGCAGTACGCTTGTAAGCTTATCTAGATTCCAACGCAAGTAATCTTTCTATACGCTTTACGCAAATTTTGTTACTTTAGGCCCTATGTTCTTACAAAGAGAAAACTTGGATCACACATTAGTAGTTTTGACTTGTCTATGTTAAATGCTTTACTATATGTAATTGTTGTTGCTAGTTGCATAAAGTCTTGTTCTTTGGACCATATTTCTGAAAATAGTTATGTGGTGCTTTGTTGTTTGTCAAGCATGCCCATGAAAGTGTATATTTGATGTGCTTATTGTCTTGTTCTATTCTCATGTTGATTGTCTACACTTAGACGTTTGGGAGTAAGTGCAGGGAATTGAAGGATGAGTGATGGCATTGTTGTAGACTTGTTGTGTTGGGAATGTTGATGATATCTGTTGAAGGTTGTGAATGATTGAAGGTTAAGAGGGGATATTGTTAGACATAACTAAGCATCAATTCATGATTAGATGTGTGTTAAGTATGATGAATCTAGATGGTAAGATGGATCTTGAGAGGTTTAACATGAAAGGGTTGAAGGAGGAGGATGATGGGAGGAAGTTACTGCAGAAAAACTGCAGTTTGGCATCGTCAGAACACTTCGAACGCCTGCATTAGGCGCTTCAAGTCACATTAGGCGCCTAATGTAGCGTTCAATGTGTCCTGAAGCTTTCCCGTACAGAAAAACTGCAGCTTAGAACCGTCAGAACACTTCGAACACCTACATTAGGCGCTCTATGTCACATTAGGCGCCTAATGTAGCGTTCAATGTGTCCTGAATCATCCCCGAACACTTCGAACACCTACATTAGGCGCTTCATGTCACATTAGGCACCTAATGTAGCGTTCAATGTCACATTAGACGCTTCATGTAGGCGTTCAATGTCTACGGCACATCCCCGAACACTTCGAACGCCTAGTATAGGCGCTCTATGTCACTTTAGGCGCCTCATGTGGCGTTCCAAGTATACTGGAAGTCTTTTTGACCCTTTAGGTGCCCTATGTAAGTGTAGCAACTTTATACACTTCCTTTGAACATAAAATGCAAGGGTATTTGAGGTGTAATTAAGGAATAGATGGTAAGATTGACTAAGTAAGAATAAGATTGAATCCCAAGCGAATTAGTGAGACGAACGGACTTGGAAAGATACAAACAGGGAGTGTTTGAGGTGCAAGACCGTATACTTGATATGTAAGATGTGTGTGTGAGATACCTTTATTATCTTCCATTGCTCATAAATTACAAAGTGTTTTGAAAGTGTGCTAGAGTTGTAAACATTAAGTGTGAATGAGTAGGGTTAAGTATGAATTCGAAGTGGATTCGTGATACGAAAGGGCATGAAGTGGTATGAATGAGGTGTATTTGAGTTGTGAACGTTAAGTGTGAATTAGTAAAGTTAGGTATGAATCCAAAGTGAGTTAGCAATATGAAAGAGCACAAAATGGTACGAAAATGGTGTGTTTGAGGAAGTATGAACGAGCAAGGTTAAGTGTGAACTCGAGATGATTTCGTAATATGAAGGGACATGAAATGATACGAGCAGGATGTGATAGAGGTTCAGGACTTTGTACTTGATATGTAAAGTGTGTGTGCATGTTTACACGTTTGATATGATGTTACATGAGCATTCTGCATCATGACATGGGCACTTGCATTTGATTTGAGAATTGCTTTGCGAAAGAACATGTGTTTACAAGAAAAGTTTGAAGTTTTCGAAAGACAAGATGGCTGCTGGTTGATCGCAGGGTATAAAAGTCACGCCTGCGAAAGCAGGGTATAAAAACGTGATCTGTGAATCAACAGCAGGGTATAAAGTATTTTATGGGGCCGTGGACCTATCAGCACGTAAAATAAAGTTATTTTATGGGGCCGTGGACCTATCAGCACGGAAAATAAAGTTATTTTATGGGGCCGTGGACCTTTCAGCACGTATATATGATATATGTAATGGGGCCGTGGATCTTTCAGCACGGATATATGATATATGTAATGGGGCCGTGGACCTTTCAGCACGGGGTATAAAGTTATATGATATGGGGCCGTGGACCTTTCAGCACGGGGTATAAAGTTCTGTTGCTGTGGACTGATCATCCACAGGGTATAAAGTTCTGCTACGCGAAGAATATGATATGTAAAGTGATGAAATGTTTTGTGAAATGACATGCATGACATGTTTATGAAAGAAGACATATGCATGGGTGTTGTGTGTGATTTTAAAGAAGTACATGCATCACGATACACGAAGCATAAGACTTGATATGCAAGAAACGTGGTTAGTTTATGACTTGTTTATATGATATGTTGTTCTAGTACATGTTTGTTCTCGTACCCGTGTATCATTTATGTGCTTTATCTATTTTGGTGGAATCCTTATTAAGATGCTATTTGCTAACCCGAGCACCTTATTTTGGGCAATGATTTATACACTGGTGACTCGTCGTGTGTGATCCCGTAAGGTGTATAGACGGGTTACTTGCTGGCGATAATTTCGCTAAGAACAGATACTCTATTCCTTTTCAGGTGAGCCGGAATATGAGATGATATTTATCGAAGACGATGGCGAGTGGGCTCAATGGGATGACGGACATGGGAATAGATAGATGCTGGACTACTTTCTTTAAGTTTTGGAAACTCAATGTTATTATGTTGTTCTGATATTTATGTTAGCTAGATGACCAAACACCTTTTATTTCTGCTGCATTTTCTGGTTGTATTATTGACGATGAAGGTTTAGATTTTATGACGTTTCCGCTGATTTATCTTACGTCATAGATGATGAATGCTTGATCTGCTTTGACGCTTCGTAGTTCTCCTTAGTAGGTTACGGCGGGTACACTGGTTCCGATGACAGTGTCGGGCCGGGGCGCTACAGCAGGGACCCTTACTGATTGTGGTTCAACTTAAGCTACACATTCTTGTTGCCAAATTCCCAAGCGACTTGTACTCCCTTTCTTGCTGCCCTGAGCTCTGCCCTAAAAATGGACACAGTCCCCTTCTTTCCTAGGAAGCCCTTGAGCCATTTTTCTGTTAGAAATAAGTTTGCTACATCTAAGGTTGAAATAAGTTTGCTACATCTAAGGTTTGACTCAAGCTTGATCTAAAATTTAAGACAGTCCCGATGTGCGATTCAGAAAAGTTTCAAGTCTTGAAAATAACCGCAGAATATATTGTTTAAGAGGGTACGTTTAGTTTCTAAATATCACTTTTGTGTAAATGAAGAGTTATAGCTAAAGTGGGCTACATTGAATGTGCGAAGATGATGGATAATTGGAAGTTCGTTCCTTTGGACCACATTTATATAATTGAAGAAATTTTTTTGGGGCGAAATGCAAAATTTGTATTATCCGAGGCATCAAAGAGATGTATCACATACAATAGCCCTACTTGTAGAACGACCTGCCGATCTACATGCGCTATTCAGTAACGTAAGCTATTTTAAACAATAGAAGCATCACCTATGTCTAAAATATGGGAGAATAGCTTATACATTACTCTGTACACATGGGTGTGTATTCTATGTACTACATCCGTACATACAAAAACTGTGTTTTCAAAAATATATCTATTCCATGCTTGGCAGATGTTGTACACCGTAGCCGCCAAGGCAATTTTTGTTGCATCGGCCCTGTGTTCCTTCCCTTTTAGTTTACGTGAGCTCCAGGTCAGCAATCTGTGAATGAAACGAAGTCCTTGTAGAAGACCAAGCTAGGCCGAGATGGATGTCCAGACATGCCTGGTGGCCGAGCAGGAGAAGAAGAGGTGATATAGTGTCTCTTATCCCGCAGAGCGGAGGCGTCATGCATTATCGTCTAAATAAACAAGCCTGTCTTTGGTGGATAGCATGTTTAGTCCAGCCAGCCATAGCGTAAAAGAGTGCCTGAGAGTCACAGCTGAGTCCCATACAATCTTGACCCAATTGACTTTCCTACCTTTCTCCCTGAAGTGATCGTACGCCAGATGAGGTTTGAGGATGCCATCCACTGTCCAAGAAGCAAGAAAACTTATAGCCGAGCTGCAAAAGCCTAAGCTGACTAGCAAATTTTTTTCTGATTTCCAGAAGCTTTTTCAGGAAGGGAGAGTCAGTGATGCAGCCTGCTCTTGTCCATAACGAGGCACATAGCTTGTACTTATGGTCCATCTACTACATCCAGAGAGTATCTTTCTTGTGATGGATGTCCCATAATTGCTTGGCTAACAGCACTAAGTTCCATGCTTTCAGCTGAAGAACACCTAAACCCCTTCTTCTTTGGGCATGTTAATCTGAAACCAGGATACCCAATCCTTTCTGGCCCCAAGTAAGGAACTTTCCCATAAGAAGTGTATGCAAATTCTATTCACAAGGGGCCTAACTGTTGCTGGTATAGGCAGAGCACTTAACCAGAAACAGGTTACTCTTTGTAGCACTGATTTGATCAACTGTAGTCTGCCAGCATATGAAAAACTATGTGCATTCCATAGGCCCACCTTGTCCATCAGTTTATTGATGAAAGGAGTGTAGTGAGTGCACTGAAGCTTGTGCCGAGCTATGGGTATGCCCAGGTATCTGAAAGACATAGTTGAGAAACCTGTGCTAACCTGCAGCCAGTTGGTGTCTTGACCAATTTCTGCATGAAAGAACTGAGACTTGGCCAGGTTGGCTCTGAGCCCTGAGCATTCACCAAAGGTATTAAGTCCTCCATGACTCTTTGCACTAAGCAGACATCACCTCGGGAGAAGAGGATGAGATCATCTGCGAAGTTGAGATGAGTGATGCACTGCTCAACACAGCCAGCATGAAAGTGGAAATCTTTGTCATGGTATAGCTGTTGCAAGAGTCTTGAGAGGTACTCCATACCTATTACAAACAGGAATGGAGATATAGAGTCCGCCTGCTTTAGCCCACGTCTGCCTTGGAAGTGCCCATAAGATCTGCTATTAAGAGAGATAGAATACGAGGTGGAGGTCATGCACTCCATAATCCATCCAGTGAAGACAACAGGGAAGCCAAGGCCGAGCAACATGTCCTTAATAAAAGACCAGCTGATGGAATCAAAAGCTTTTCTAATGCCAACTTTAAACATGCATTTAGGAGTAGTTCTATTTCTATCATACTCCCTAATCAGTTCTTGCATTAATAATATATTTTCCATCATAGATCTACCCTTAAGGAAGCCGGCCTGAGCAGGGTGCACGAAGGAATCAAGAGAATTGAGAAAAATATAGGCTTGCTAAAAAGTAGCAAAATGTTGTAAGTGAAGCCAAATCAAAAACGTTTAAAGATTTTATAAGCGGTTGGACACGAAAGAAGGTAAAGAAATGCGTACAAAATTACTAGAGCTAGAGAAAGAAAAATAAGAGATTTGATTTAATGTAAATTCATTAAAGGTGAAGATAGCAAGATTTTAGTAAAGGAAATGGCGATAAAAGATAGATGGAGAAGATACTTTAAGAAACTTGTAATGAATCAGTAGGAGATGAACTTGTATTGAGCGAGTTACATAACTTTGAAGATGATAGAAACATAATATGTAGTTGGACAATTCGATTGTCAGAGGTAGAAGATGCTTTGAAAAAGGATGAAAAATGATATAGCAACTGGACCTGACGGTATTCCATTTCAGGATTAGAAATGTCCAGAGAAAGAATGTATTATGGCTCATAGATATTTTTAACATGACTATGAAGACCAAAAAGATGTCTAGCCAGTGGAGGAAAAACGCTTTAGCACCTCTATATAAAAACGAATGAAATATGCAAGATTGTGCAAAATTATAGAGGAATTAAGTTAATGAGCCACAGAATGATTTGAGAGAGAATGATTGACAAAAGAATTCACATAAAGACTAGAGTATCTGAAAATCAATTTGGATTTATGCAGAAAGGTCAACAATGGAGACTATTCATCTCTTAAGAATATTTATAAAGAGGTATCGAGAAAATAAGCATGATTTGCATATATTTTTTATTGACTTAGAAAAAGCATATAATAAAGTCCTATAAGTGATCATATGGAGTGTGATTGAAAAGAAATATGTTAGAGTGGCGGATATATAGAAATTATCAAAGACACGTATGAGAATGCGATGAAAGACGCAAGGACTCCAGGAGGACTAGGCCTATAATTTTCTATTACAGAAAGTTTACACCAAGGATCTGTATTAAAAGCTTATTTGCTTTAGTTATAGATGACATCACTCGACATATTTAGGACATAGCTTTGTATAACATGTTATTTATAAATAACATTGTGTTGGTGGATGGAACTAGTGAAGGAGGCAATGGTAAGTTGGAACATTGGGGGGGGGGGGGGGGGAGACATTAGATGAAAATGGCTTCAAATTAAGTTTAAAAAAAAAGACATAGTATATGAATTTTAATTTTAGCAACAAAAGAATGATGTTGGAACTTTGTATGAAACTGGAAGATCAATAGATTCACCTGAGTGAGAGTTTTATGTATTTAGGTTCTATACTACGAAAATATAGAAGAATTGACAAGGATGTGCGCCAAGTTTTTTTGTGTGTTAGGAAATTACATTTAAAGTTTAAAGATTAGTTTTACAGGACGACAATAACACTCGCACCGCTGTACAAGTCCGAATGTTAGACATTCAATTATGAGCATGAAGAAAAGATGCGAGTGACATAAATGAGAATGTTATGATGGATATGAGGACATACAAGAAAGGATAAAATAAAAAATTAGCATATAAAGAGAATGTTTGGGATGACTCCTATAGATAAGAAGATGAACGAGTCAAGATTAATATGGAATCAATATGTGAAAAAGAATTCTGTAAATGCACATGTTAAATGATGTAAAATAATAAATGAAGTGTATGTTACACGTGGGAAAAGAAGACCAAATCGAAATCCAATGTAAGTTTCTAAGATGATAAAGTAAACAAACATTGTCCCGTCATATGACTGGATGCGGCAGTGTCGACAATCCAATACAAGTTTCTAACAGAAACCTTTCTCTGCAATGTTCTGCCATAAATAGAAAACACTATGATTAGAAATCACTGACCACTGTCTCAGCTCAATCGTGTTGAAAATCCATGAAACCAACTTAGAGTTCAACGTATACCAATCTTTTAAATCATCAGAATCGGCAACACGTCGCGCAATCAACCTCTCCAAGAAACCCAATTTTCTCTTGGAGCGAATTGAAAACCGGATGACCTTTGCCCACTCATCATAAATTTTTTCCTTTAATTGAATGTGCGAGACTGAGTCGACATGATTTTCACTAGGGTTCAACTCATACGGAGAAAAGAGAAGCCATGAGTTCTCTGTTGTGTATTTTCAATGTGATCAAAATATTCTATATGGTAAGTAGGGGCATTAACGAACCGAATTCGAAGTTTTCGAATTCGAATTCGTTTAGCTAAACGAACTTTTTTGTTCGGTTCGTTTAGCTAAACAAACTTTAAAATTGGTTCGAGTTCGACTTGATAACCCTTTAATTGTTTAAACGAAGCAAACAGTTTACAAATAGTTTGGCTCGTTGTAGTAAACGAACCCAAACAGCTATTCGAATTCGAATCGTTTACCGACCATTACCGAATGAATACGAACTGAACACGAACAGAACTCGAACAGTTCGCAAACTGTTCGGTTCGTTAAACAGTCATAATGGTAAGTACCAAAAAAACAAATACAATAATTACAATGGTCTCCCCGATAAATACAACAGAATATAAATACAACAGAATATATACAATATATACAAATATCGTAACATACCTTGACACCTACATACCAATAACCAATAGCAAACATCAATGTATGTTCCTTGTATTTTGATGCACGTTCATGTTGAGGTAATTTCAGAAATCTCGAGTGTGGAGCAGTTGGAACTTCTTATCAATTGGTTGACGTTGTCAGTTTTCAGAAATACAACTCAGACACATAATCCTCACATCAATCTATTAAACACCTTCCCGCTATAACAGGAGGCATGCTAATTTACTCAAGCATGCATAAGTGAGGACGGTCTTGCAGCAACTGCTAAAATTGCCCCATACCCGACACAAGCGCATAAGCCTAGTGCACCGGAAACGTCATTTACTCTACACGCATAACTCATTAAACATCACAGATTAAGCATATTGTATCTTATGCCATCGACACGTTCAAAGTAGTTGTAGATTAATTTTCATATTAGTCCATCATTAGTCGACTTTGTAAATTGTAAATGATGAACCTCAGAAAATTCAGTGTCTATTGGCACATCACTGACCACAAGTTTCATACACTAAGAACATCTTCATATACCACACCACTTCTTTCATACACAAATAACCCTGAAGATATTTAGGCTTACTACTCATATATGGTCACTCCAAAACACATATATTTAGTACCAAATTGTTGCTTTGAATTGAAAATACTTGTACAGCTAGATCAGTGGTGGTGCGCACAAGTGTCGTTTGGATGGTACTGTGTTAAGGATTCGGCCACGTCATGCAGCCGCCACGTCATGAAGCCGACGGTTTGCCCTAGCTAGGGTTTGATTATCCTCACCAACTAATGCTAGCTAGGCTAACAAACTTAGTTAGTATTTTGTTAATATTTTGTTGTAACAACTTTATCTTTTGGTTAGGGTTGTAATTCTTTAGTTAACTTCAAACTCTTGTTGTACTAGTTATTTAATCACATGTAAACCACATACAAGAAGTGTGAATAAAATACAATTCTTCAGCTAAAGTCTTTTATGGTATCAGAGCTGTTTTGACTCCCACGAGTACTGTTCTTTCTCAGCTTATCCTTCGACGCCATGGCTGACACCACCGCCGCCGCCAAAGCCGGCCCCCTTAATGAAGTCGTTGCAATCAATGTCGCTGCACAACTCCCTATTAAGCTGAACAGGAGTAACTTTCCTTCCTGGCGAGCTCAGTTTGATGCTCTCTTATACGGCTACGATCTCATGGGCTTTCTTGATGAAAGCAAACCGTGTCCTGCTCAGTACACGGTTGCTTCAGATGGTGCTAAATCACCTAATCCAGATTTTGCTATCTGGCTTAGGCAAGACAAGTTGCTTCTTCATGCCATCTTGGCTTCTGTTTTCGAAGGGGTGGTACCTTTAATTGCCACCGCCACCACATCCCGTGATGCATGGACGAAACTCCATCGCTTGTACGCTAACAAGTCTCGTTCTCGTATCATGAATCTTAAGGAGCGTCTCACTAACATCACATGTGAGACTCAATCTGTTGCTGATTATCTTCAGACCATAAGGAGCATTGCTGACGAATTAGCTCTTGTTGACACTCATCTCAGTGATGATGACCTTTCTATCTTCGCCCTTAATGGACTCAGCAGCAACTTTAAAGAAATTGCTGCAGCTATTCGTGCGCGTGATACGTCCATTACCTTTGAGGAGCTTCATGACAAGTTGGTCGAACATGAAGCGTTTCTTAAACGGGAAGAATTGCGTAGTGGCTCAGTAGTCACTGTTCATACTACGCAAATGAAGCCAGGCCGACGTTCAACTGGTCCTCACAACGGGCCAAAGCAGGGTGGCGGCCGTGGCTATTCTGGCAAGCCGTCACCCACCCAGGGGGTGCCGTCCGTGTATGGTCAACAATCGCCCAACCCCCGATCTTCCCGGACCTCTTCTCAATCTGGAGTTGTTTGTCAGTACTGTCAAAAACGGGGGCACACAGCACGTCAGTGTTACTCTTTGCAACGAGCTTTGCAACAGCCGCCCGAAGTCCATCACACCATGTCTGGGCCACTGCAGCATCACAACTGGGTTCTGGATTCTGGCGCCTCACATCATGTCACCAATGACTTAGCCACTCTCTCCCATCACCAGTCTTACGAGGGTCCCGACGATGTTCTCCTTGGTGATGGTTCCAGTCATACCATTGCCAATACTGGTTCTACTATCATCCCTACCTCTACTAAATCTTTGGTTTTGTCTAATGTTTTGCATGTTCCATTTCTTACCAAAAACTTAATTTCTGTGTCCAAGTTCTGTCAACATAATAATGCTTCTATTGAGTTCTTTCCGTTTTCTTTTGTCGTTAAGGATCTCAAAACGGGGGCGCAGCTTGCTCACGGGCGGACCAAGGGTGACGTGTATGAGTGGGACATGCTTCCAGTTGCCAGCGGCATTGCAGGAAACGCACCACCTCGTGCTCAGCTGTCTGCTTTATCCAAGCCGTGTGTCCATGCTAGCTCCCAATCTTCTGTCGCCACATGGCATCATCGTCTTGGGCACCCTTCCCAACGTGTTTTTCAAACTCTGAGTCGCAATAATACTTTAGCTCTTTCGCCTAGTGTCACTGTTGATCAGTTTGTTTGCAAGTCGTGTTTTAGCAGTAAGAGTCATAAGTTACCATTTTCTATTTCTTCAGTTGAAAGTCGTGGTCCACTTGATATAGTTTATTCAGATGTTTGGGGGCCCTCCCCTGTTGAATCAATTGATGGGTTTCGTTATTACGTTCTCTTTATTGATTACTTTACAAAATATGTGTGGTTATTCCCTATGGCAAGAAAATCTGACGTTTCTACCATTTTTCCTAAGTTTAAGCGCATGGTTGAAAAATTCTTTCATTGTCCTATTGACACTTTTTGTACTGATGGGGGAACTGAATATAAGGGACTCACGAGTTTTTTTGAAACTGAAGGCATTTATCACCAAATTTCGCCACCTTACACCCCAGAGCATGTTGGCTCTGCCGAACGCAAACATCGCCATGTAGTCGAAACAGGCCGTGCCTTGCTCCATCATTCGGCCATGCCCCCCAAATTTTGGTCCTATGCGTTCCTCACCGCCGTATATCTTATAAATCGCCTGCCTACCCCCGTACTAAACAATAAGACACCTTACGAATTATTGTTCTCAAAACCGCCTCAATATCAATCCCTACGTGCTTTTGGGTGTCTTTGCTTCCCGTGGCTTCGACCCTATTCGGATCACAAACTAGCTCCTCGTTCTAAACCATGTGTGTTTGTGGGCTACTCTAACACTCATCATGCCTATAAATGTCTGGATGTCTCCTCTAATCGTATTCATCTCTCTCGACATGTGCAGTTTGTAGAGCATCAGTTTCCTTTTGCTGCGTTGTCAAACACTAATGACTCTTCTGTGTTATCTTCTTCTTGGTCCACAGGTTCCTCCTCCGTTGCAGCTCTACAACCACCTGCGGCAATTGTCCCCTCTACCGCCACGCCTATCCCGCCGGTCCATCCGCCCGATGCGCCTCCAGGTATGTCTCCATCTTCTTCTCCTCCTGAGAACCCCCCTGGCCCGTCGCATTTCCCTTCCCCCTCCCCCAATGCTTCGGCCTCTGTCCCCTCAGAGCCGTCCCACATCCCTTCCCCCGAGTCATCATCCCCTACACCACTTGGTCACCCCATGGTCACTCGTTCCCGTAATAATATCCATCGTCCTAAGTCATTTCCTGATTATGTCACCCTGCACCACACCACTAAGCATCCTTTACCTCCACCCCTTGAGCCTACTACAGTCAAACAGGCCCTCCGTGATCCCAACTGGTGTGCTGCGATGGACGACGAGCTTGCTGCTCTTGCTCGTAATGGCACATGGGTTCTTGTCCCTCCACCCCCGGGACATAATATAGTTGGCTGCAAGTGGGTGTTTCGCATCAAACGTAACCCCGATGGTTCTATTGCGCGTTACAAAGCGCGTCTCGTAGCCAAGGGGTTTCATCAACGTCCTGGTATAGACTATCATGATACGTTTAGTCCAGTTGTTAAACCTACTACTATTCGTACAGTCCTTTCCATTGCATTGTCTAATGATTGGTCTATATCGCATCTTGATGTAAACAATGCTTTTCTGAATGGTCACTTAACTGAAGATGTGTACATGATACAGCCGCCTGGGTTTGTAAGTTCGGCTACCCCCTCTCATGTATGTCACTTGAAGCGCGCTCTATATGGACTCAAACAAGCACCCCGTGCGTGGTACACGGAGTTAAAAACGTTCCTCTTAGATTATGGGTTCTCTAATTCTAAGTCGGATACCTCTCTCTTTATCTATCGTTGTGAAGGCGTTATTATATATTTCCTTGTATATGTTGATGATCTACTTGTTACAGGAAATTGTTCCGTCTCTATTCGTAAATTTGTTGATGCATTAGGGTCTCGCTTCTCTCTCAAAGAGCTCGGTCCACTCCACTATTTTTTGGGTATTGAAGCAGTATTTACCAAGGATGGTCTCTACCTGTCTCAAGACAAGTACATCCGTGATCTTCTAGCTAAATTCCATCTTGACGGGGTTAAGGATTCGGCCACTCCCATGTCATCTAGTGGCCGACTACTTCTCACTGACGGTTCTCCTCCTACTGATGCATCTCAGTATCGTCGTCTCATTGGTGGCCTACAATATCTTCAACTCACGCGCCCCGATATCGCCTTTGCAGTCAACAAGCTTGCGCAGTTCATGCATGCGCCTACACACACTCATTGGACTGCTGGTAAGCGTTTACTTCGCTATCTTAAACATACTCTACATCATGGTCTACTACTTCGCCGACACCAGCCCCTCTTCCTACATGCCTATTCTGATGCTGACTGGGCTGGTGATCATGACTCGTTTCGGTCCACTACTGCCTATCTCCTTTTCCTTGGTGGAAATCCTATTTCGTGGTGTTCGAAAAAGCAACGCACTATAGCTCGGTCCTCTACGGAAGCTGAATATCGCGCAGTTGCCTCCGCTGCAGCTGAAGTCACTTGGGTCTCGAACTTATTGTCTGAGCTCGGCGTCCGCCTTCCTGGTCCGCCTACTGTCCATTGCGACAATCTTAGTGCAACCTACTTGTGTGCAAATCCCGTGTTCCACAGTCGCATGAAGCATATTGCTCTCGATTATCATTTTGTTCGGGAAAAAGTCGCCGCAGGAACCTTGCGCGTCTCACATGTTTCTACTCACAATCAGCTCGCGGATATCTTGACCAAACCACTATCCAAAGATCGTTTTCATCTTCTTCGGTCCAAGATTGGCCTTTCCGACGGAACTGCCATCTTGCGGGGGCGTGTTAAGGATTCGGCCACGTCATGCAGCCGCCACGTCATGAAGCCGACGGTTTGCCCTAGCTAGGGTTTGATTATCCTCACCAACTAATGCTAGCTAGGCTAACAAACTTAGTTAGTATTTTGTTAATATTTTGTTGTAACAACTTTATCTTTTGGTTAGGGTTGTAATTCTTTAGTTAACTTCAAACTCTTGTTGTACTAGTTATTTAATCACATGTAAACCACATACAAGAAGTGTGAATAAAATACAATTCTTCAGCTAAAGTCTTTTATACTGGCAAACTCCTGCTTCCACTTTTGTACATAACACCTTCTATACTGCCGTTTACATAAAATAATAAGGCTGATTTACCCCACAACACAAACACAAAAAACAAAAGGGAGATGGGGTGGGGTGGGGTGTGTACATAGGATGACCTCATACCATATCCATTGGCACTAAAAACATCATCAAAGGAAGATCAACAACAACAACAATCATACCCAGTATATCACAACGACAGCAAAAGCTATCGCTAGGGCCTGAGGAGGGTAAGAGGTAGGCAAACAATACCTCAATCCCAAGGGATAGAGAATTTGCTTCCAGTGAGACCCCCAGCTATATATGTACATGTATACATAGTACAATAATAGAAATATGTACTACTGAATGAATTTTATGAAATATAAATCAAAACCCTACGATATTAAAATAGTCAACAATGGATATGCACAAATAGTTGAAAGACAAAGACCAAAACAAAAAAAATGCAAATAAATCTAAAGTGTAGAGACTATCTAAATCTAGCTCAAGAACAATGAAAACTCAACCTCTTTAGACGCCTAGCCTCCTTAAGATCTTCTTTGCACCAAAGAAACCTTCTATAGAGTACGATGTAGCTCTTACACCATCAACTAGCTCGTGGACGCTTGAGTTTCACCCAACAAGAAGACCTCTTGCTCCTTCACTGACAATCTAAATCTTGCTCCTCACAATCCTCAATTAGAAGAAGACTTCTTCTCCTTTACAGTCACACACTCTCAACACTAAAGTAATCTTTACAATTATTTTGAGAGAAAAATACAAATGAAGACTTGAGAGCTTGAGGTAGAAAGTTGTCTTCAAAAATGGAGTCTTCCAAGCCTTATATAAAAGCTCATAGTCATTGGAAAGGAAAGAGAAGAGTGGAAGAAGTCTTTCGATAATATGTTGACACCTCATCATATTGAAAAGTTTTTCATGGATGAAGTCAAAAGCTTCTTGAGGAAGCTTCTCTTCTTAAGCTTAAAAAGGATAAGATTTGTCCACCTACCTTTGATTGACATTTTGGTTAAAGCTAAAAATGTCATGATTGCATAGGGAAGATAAAAAGCACTTTTGTCATTCAAAAAGTATAAGAGAGAGAAAACTGTACCTGGTGGAACATACTGTTTGTGCATCAGAATTTGTGAATGATGCGCTCAAAGTGACTTCGCACTCAAGAGTAATAATACATGAAGCGCTTCAAATTTTTCTCCAAACTTTCTACCTGAGAGTTTTCTTACCAAATGAAGCGCTCTATGTAGCATTCTAAACTTTCTGTCCGAAAGTTTTTATTTTCTTACTAAACGAAGCGCTCTATGTAGCGTTCTAAACTTTCTGTCTGAAAGTCTTCTTTCCAATTAAAGCATTCTATATAGCGCTCTATGTTTAAAACAGAACTCTTCTGTTTTTGATGTGTGAGCAGAGAATTTTTTCAGCCACATCTTCTTGAGGAATAACATGTCAAATTAAGATATGAAATTCAAGAAACATTTAATTTAGTTTTGAAACTTCTTTTTTGTGCAAATCATCAAAACCAATCTTGATAACAACATTGCTCCTCTCGCTCTTTCCTCTTGCCTAGTACTCATTCCCTTGCACAAAGTGTAGAGTAAGACTGCGTACATCATTGTGAAACAATCCTCCTCGAATCCTACGAAAACATGGGAGACTAATACACCAGGAGTGCCCTTTATTGGAACTCTTTTTCCCTTGGATTATCTGGCCTTTTTTCATCTTATTCATATTGGCTTCTAAGTTTTTGCGTTCTTTTCCACCTTAAAACTTTTCATTTTTTCTGGTTGCTCTTGTTTGTTCACATCATAATTTTCTTTCGAGGGATGGTGAGAGACTTCAAGTGGTGGCTAACATCACAGGGTGTTATAACCCGAGATTTTTAAGAAATGAAAAGGAAAAGTTATAATATTAATTAGAGACAATAGTTATCTTGTGTTGTCGGGTTAAGATAGGAAAACACGGGAGAGCAATAAACTCTAGATGATTTACTTTAAGTGTATTTCCTATACCTATAAGGATTCATCCATCTACACCTATATATATGCCCTCTAACCAAAATAAAACCTTACACCCCATTCTTTGCAAAAATCTGCCACCCAAAATTCCTCGCTCAAGCAACCGCCAGCCACCCTACACCTCTATACCCATTCGGCCAGCCACCAACTTGGAGGAGAAAGGAATAATTTTCATCCAACAAACCCTAATACTACACACACACACACACACACACACACACACACACACACACACACATATATATATATATATATATATATATATATATATATATATATAAACATAACATAAACTAAACCCTACACCGTATCCACAACTTTCGGCCATCACTCCACCCCTACACCAGCACAACTAATTTAGCAGTATTAGAGAAGGAAGAAAAAGACAGAAATTTTGCATCAAAAACCCTAGTTCAATATTCGGGACAGTATATACAAATCTAAGTAAGTATCCTACGTGAATTCGTTATGTTTTTGCGAACCACACACACACACACACACACACACACACATATATATATATATATATATGTATATATATATTTGTATAACTTCAAGGGTCATGCATATGTATATTTGATTGTATAAATGGATGCATATATATGGGTATGACGTGTGTATATGTATATATATATGGATTTTGAATTTGTATTTTGAGGCCTTATGATCGAAAGTTATATGGGTTTCCTATGGTATAGGCTTCGGCCAAAACATATTTTGGTGTAAGTATTTGTATAATTTTTATAAAGTATCACAACAACAACATTACTCTATCGCCTTAGAGGCTCCCGCTTATGGTGGGGTATGGGGGGTCGGATGTACGCAACCATACCCATGCATTAGAAACACATAGAGGTTGTTTCCCAGTGACCCGTAATGAGCTCAAGCTGTGTCGATCAACTGCTACTTCATAATATAAGAAGTGCAGCCAATTTACTGAGTCACATACACACACAGACACATATATATATATGTATATATATATATATGTATCAATGTGTGTGTGTGTGAAATTGTAAATTTTGTGTGGTATATGTGCGAGGCTCGAAAAAATTTCTTTGTGTATGATGGAGTATTTGGCCAACAGGTTTTGGCATAGGTGGTGATATAAATTTGATAGGTATATGATTTATAGCCTATGATATATGTATGATTTTATGTGAGATTAATTTGGAAGTTGGTATTGACTTTGAGTGATTTGATGGTGCTATAAATTGAGATTTCGCATAATTTGATGGTGGAATGAGATTGGTAATAGCATAAGGTGAATTTTGGTGGATGGCGGCGGCATGTGCAGCGTGTGTTTGGCTGTAGTGTGTTAGGCATGAATTATACTTGCTTCTTATGGTATTAGACGTGAGAAAATATGGGTGTGTGAGTTTTGGAGGGAGGATGAGTGGTAGAAAGTGGGGTGAGTAAAATTAGGGTTTTAGAGAGTGGGGAGGGGGCTGCCCGAGGGAGTGGGGTGGGAGAAAGGGTACTAGCGGCTGGGTCAGAGGGGGAGCCGAGAGTGTTGGGGAAGGAAGGTGAGGCGAGTTGTGTAGTGGGTTGGGAGAAAAGTAGACCGATGAAGGTATGTATATGTATATACGTGTATATACACATGTATGAGCGTATACATATATATGTATATAGATACACGAGAGTTAGGACTTATTTGGATATTTGGAATTTTTGTGATTGGTTATTTGGAATGGTTTGTGATTTGATATTTGGAATGGTTTGTGAATGGAAATTTGGAAAGTTTGACTTTAGAATTTTTTTGGAAAATATTGGGTATTTGGACAATTGGAAAAGTTTGGTTTTGGAAAATATTTGGAAACTTGTTATTTGGAAACCGTTTTGAAAAATTATGCATTGCATATTGCGAAATTCAGCATTACAAGAAAAATATATCGGTAAGCTGGATTGATCCTAAACAAACAGAGTGCTAGGCGTAACTACCTAGTCTGGGACATGGTGCACGAACATATTGTCGCCATTAGGATGCCACAGACGTAACGACATAGTTTGTGACAGGATGTCCGTGGCATATTGACTATTCGGGTGATCAATTCGTAAGTCTTGCGGTATAAGTCACTTGTAAGAAAAATGCTATAGCCATTGCATTGAAATTGGATTTGAAAATTTGGATTTGGTACCGAGTTGGACTCGGATTTGGATATTGGATTTGGTACCAACTTGGAATCGGATTTGGCTTTGGATTTGAAATTGGAAACTTTGAAAATTGGAATTTGGTTTTGGACTTTGGCTTTGCATTCATCGATTTGACAAATAGCATCATCGGATTTTGATTGTGACTAACTTCTGATTGGATACTGAGTGGATGGTTGGATTTGTTTGACTTTGATGATTGTTTGGTTATAAGGGTAATATAGTAATTTATTTGTGAATTGGAAACTCAGTATTTTCCTATATTATTTTATTTCGTATTTACACTTGTTTTCCCGTGTATGATCCTATAGTGGGTATAAGAAGGTTACTTACTGACAATGTTTTGTCGCTCATATTATACCTTAATGCTGTTTTGTAGAGACCCAGAGATATGATGTAGTATACGTCGAGAACGAGTCTGAATGGGGATATCATTGATGATCGAGGATTCGCTAAGGAGATTTACTTATGTATTTATTTCGAGACTTTATTTTATGGCTTTGAAGTTTCTGCTAGTGGACTAGAGTTAGATTTTAGTTACAATTTTGTATTGGATTTGGATTTGCATAGTTTTATATATTAATGATTAATGAGGATTTTTTTTATAACTTCCGCTGATATTATTTTGCGTCACATTGATGACGTATATTTGATAAGTATCGATGTCTTGTATTTCTTTTAGCAGAATACAAAGGTGAACCATTTCGAATACTAAAATTTGGGACGGGTCACTACACATATGTTCGGTGATGGTTTTGCTCGACACACCGAGTGAAGGACTAAGAGAGTAGTCTGCATTTTATTCCGCCCATCTTAATAGCTTGACATTTGTTTCTGAACTTTGAAAAGTAAGCACATAAAATAATGGTAGGATGTAACATGATGGTAACATAGACTCAGAGGATGACTCAAACTCTTGTGCTTGGTCAACAATAGGAGTCAGTCAACCGATGGATATAAGAAATGAAGTTGAATTTTTCAAAATATCAAAAAGGACAATGGCAATTCATGGACTCGGATCAAATAAGAATCCGGATTGTGACAATATATATGTGTTGTTTTTAAGAATTACTAATACTGCCGGCTATTTCTTCAGACAGTAAATAATAATAGTTATAATAATAACAAAAACAACAACATTACTCCATTGACGTAGAGCCTTTCATTTGTGGCTGGGTACGGGGGTATCGGATGTACACAACCATACCTATGTATTAGAAATACAAAGAGGTTGTTTTCCGATGACCTATAATGAATTGCGCCAAGCTATGTCGATCAACTGCTACTTCATAATATAAGAACCACATCCAATTTAGTGAGTCATTTTGCTTTATTCC
The DNA here is from genome assembly GCA_036186865.1 of Eustoma russellianum. Lineage (NCBI taxonomy): Eukaryota > Viridiplantae > Streptophyta > Magnoliopsida > Gentianales > Gentianaceae > Eustoma > Eustoma russellianum. The sequence continues at coordinate 31,396,888 of AP025068.1, forward strand.
ATCATATTCTAAAGTTAAAAAAGAGAGTGTATTTGACTCCATTAGAAATATAATAATAATAATAATAATAATAATAATAATAATCATAATAATAATAATCATAATGTCGACTATACGTTCAGTCTATATCATTTATTCCGGTCCCTAAGACATAGCCTGATAGAAACAGACAATAGGTAATCACCTTGAAAGAGGGAGATTGGGAGTTCGAATCTCTCCGGGGACATTTGTGGGGAATTCTATTACTTTCGAATCCCCCGGGAGCATTTGTGTGGAATTCTATTACTTGAGCTCTATAATGATGTATTCGTGTATATAACCTGCCTTTTGTCTGAATATATCATGTACCTAATTTGCATCTCTACACTTTCTGTGGGGCCGAGGGTGACAGGAACCTTACTGGTTGGGATACAACCTTTTTTATATCATTTATTCCGTGTCAGGGAAAAGAAAACAAAGATTAAATCGAGGTAGGGAAAGGTTAAACCAACATAAAGACCAATGAAAATAGTATTACAATCGCTGTTCAAATAAATTAACATAGTCAATACAACAAGAAAAAGTTTTTGTCCGACAACTGAAAACGAATTACAAAGAAAGAACAAAAAATTTCTTGTGCCAGTTAGATGACGTTAAGAGAAAGTTTTTAAGTAGAAAAATTAAATTAAATAATAGTACGAATATGACTATTTCTCCAGGTTAAGACAGGTTTAGCTTAGCAGGACCTTTCCTAATCATGATTTGACCATTCCAATCCCTCAACAAACATCCAAATGTCTTTTTTTTCCTTTTATTTTTTTTTCCATGTTGCAAATTTCATCAGGGGTTATCGAGAAACAACCTCTATGTGTTTTTAACACATAGGTATTGTTGCGTACATCGGACCCTCCATACCTCGCCATTGACGAGAACTTTCAGGCAATAGAGTAATGTTGTTGTTGTATTTTTTTCCATGTTGCAACAAGTTTTCCAAGAAGAAATAATTGCTGAACCAAAAGTATGCTGATTCGTATAAGAATCATATTATAAAAGCTTCAATGGAGTGAAGTACACACTCTTGTTTGGCTATGGAATATGATGAAATAAAGCAAAATGACTCACTAAATTGACTGTGCTTCTTATATTGTGAAGTAGCAGTTGATCGACAAAGCTTGACGCAATTTTCATTATGGTCACCATGAAACAACATCTGTGTTTCTAACACATGGGTATGGTTGCGTACATCCGATCTCCCATACCCTGCCATAGCCAAGGTAATAGGATAATGGAGTGAATGACATACTCTTCCTTGGGTATAGAGTATGATGGAATAAAACAAAACGATTCACTAAATTTGCTGCGCTTCTTATATTGTAAAGTAGCAGTTGATCGACAAAGCTTGAAGCAATTTTCATTATGGGTCATCGGGAAACAACCTTTGTGTTTCTAACACATGGGTATGGTTGCGTACATCCGACCCTTCTATACCCTACCATAGGAGAGAGCCTCTAAGACAATATGGTAATGTTGTTGATAGTAAAAACTCCATGTCTTAGGCATGTTTGATTCTATCGACAACACTATGATCAATACCATGACATATGGCATATTCATGTTCTTATACGAAGTCAGCATATCGTTTGATGAACAATTATTTACTAATTTTTCTAGTCAAGAAACTTAGTAGACCGGTGTTTTTATCATTCTATTCACGCTGTATCTGTATCTGTATCTATCTATCTATACATATATTTTTTTGTAGTGCATTCTATGATCTTGATGGGGGAGGGAGGGCTTGGTTACAATCGAAACCTTGAGAGGCCAACCTTATGACCTTTCAATTTGACGTCCTGTTGTATTTGATGTCTATATTCACCAAATGTGAAATTTTTGTAGGAAGAAGGCTCTTTGCAGCTCCCAATAATTGATTCATAAGAAGGACAAAGAAAATAGGCTATTGAAAATCTCTCTACTTTCTTGTTGGCCATCACTTTGTGCTCTACACTCTTGTACACGTCATTACTCCATGCCTGCAACAAAAAAGAAAAAAAAAAGAGAGAGAAAGGGTTTATTAGGATCATGATAAATAGATGAATGATGAGCGATTCTATTATGTACAGATAAGCACAAGACTAAATTATATGTTCAATATGATTTAAAGTGTATATATGAATCTTGGCAAAGAAGACGGGCCTTGGAATAACTGGTAAGATTGCTGTTTTGTGACCTTGAGGTCACAGGTTCGAGCCATAGAAGCAGCCTCTTGCACAAAGTGTAGGGTAAGACTTGTTCAATATGATTTAAAGTGTATATATGAATCTCAACAAAGAGGTGAGTTTTGAAGCAACCAATAAGGTTGCTGCTTTGTAACCTTAAGGTTACAGGTTCGAGACGGGGAAATGGCCTCTTGTATAAAGTGTAGGGTAAGGCCGCGTATATCAGATCATGAAGCGATCCGGTCCCTCTCCCTATACAAACACAAGAGTATAGTACACCGGAAACGTCTTTTTATATGAATCTTGTCAAGGCTACACCAGGTAGACGACAATATAACTTCTGAAAATCAAAGGAAACAAGATTCAGAACGATCTTGACAGATGGACATTTTTCTTATTCAATTACAGATTAGACAATAAATTTGTCTTTCTTTAATAATATTATATTGGATCTCTTGTTTCGTTGTTCTTTAAACCCTCAATACAAATGTAAGAACTACTTTATGGAAGTTAATAAGATTTCTGTAAGTGGTTGTCAAGGCATTGACAACTAGTTAAATACCATTTTAGCAAGAAAGACATTGTCCTGAATAGACGACAAAAAATGTATGATCGTTATTGACCAATTAGCAACCTGTTATTGTACATTTATTAAAATAATGTAGGTTTTAGTATGAAGTAGTAGTTGATCGACACATGTTGATGCAATTTTCATTATCGGTCATCGGGAGAGAACCTCTCAGAAAGATTAAGATCAAAAAAGAGAATATTAAATAAAAAAATCTATTTTGGATGCCCAAAAAATACCAATCTTGCCTTTGAGTTCGTATTGAAATTTTGATTCAAGAGTAAGTCCTTTTAATTCTGGTTCTAAGACCTGTAGCTCTATCGGTTAACTGTGTTTCTAACACATAGGTATGGTTGTGTACATCCGACCTCCCATACCTGGAAGTCTCTACAGCAATAAGGTAATGTTGTTGTTGTATGTTTTACTATCTGAACTTCCAAAACGATATAAGAAACATACAAAACTTGTAAAATACAAAATGTCTTATAACTTGACACTATACTTTGTGCAAGAGGCTGTTTCCGCGGCTCGAACCCGTAGGTCTCCATAGTAATATATATTATATAAATGAATAGAAAGTATAAGAAGATAAATGAATTAAAAAAGGATACCTGGAAAAGGTCACCAATATTGACAATAAGCGCGTTAATATTGGGTTTAACGGCAACCCAATTGGAATCTTTCATAAGCTGAAGGCCACCAACTTCATCTTGATGTAAAATGGTAAGAAAATCGCTGTCTGTGTGGGGTACAAGACCACATAATTCTTGGGAAATAGGACATGGTGGATATCGATTTAATCGAAGGAAACAAGTGCTTTCGTCGCATACTCCTTCCAATAGTTCCTTTCTCCGTCCTAAATTCATCACTAATATCTCTGCCAATAACTTTGCTAGTTCTTGCATTGCTCTTGCATATTCCCCCATCATCTCCCTGCAAATATTTTTTTTGGATGCAATTATTTATTAATATAACTTTCCAATTATTCATACTTATCAAATAAAGAGTTTTTTTTTTAATATATTTTGGTTTGGTTGGTATAGAAAAACGTTATGGAGAAAATTCTAACTCGAATTCCTAGAATAAGAGAAATGATGCTTGATGGTTAGAGGTAAAAGTTTTTTGCAGAACGATTGTATGACTTGCATACAAAAGATATAGAAGGTTTTTCGCATAATGATAGTATGACTTGCATACAAAAGATATAGAAAATCCGTACATTGACATGAATTTTGACGTTATTTTTCTTGGATCAAAGGTGAATGATAAAAATGCATATCTTGGCAAAGAGTGATACTCCAAACACTTAATCCTTTTTTCTACTATATCGGGTCGGCATCGTGCTAAAGAGTGACGGGAGAAGAAATTTCTTGGGTCCCAAGGAACTTTTATATGGTGTGTGAATGCATTATTACATACCTTAAGGTAACAAAACTCTCCATATATAGTAAAAGCATTATATAATACGTACCTTAAGTTATGAAACTCTCCATAAGAGGCTTCATCTGAGATTTTGGCCAAAGGAACGTGGAAAGCCTCAGACCAAGAGAATTGCTTAGGACAAGTAGCCGTGGGAGTTCCCCACCTATAAGAATTATTGAGAAGCCCACATGTTGCTTTCTTCTCAAATGGTGCTTGAAACAACTTTACTTGTTCTTTTCTCATGTCCCTAAGGAGTTGAAGGCTCACCCCATGATTCACCACTTGAAAGAAACCCCACTCTGATGAGGCTTTTGCTATTGTGCCTATGCACTTGAGCCTTTCTTCACCGTCTTCGCTTCGCAACGCGCCGAGGTCTATCAATGGTAGCTCACACTCCTCCATGATGGGCTCATCATGGCTCTTAGATTTCTTTTGAATCTCATGACTTCTTCCTGAATGGTTTAGAAGTTGAGAGTAGTCAAGGAGTAGAGGTGGATTGGCATTCAGCTTGACCATTTCTTTTTGTACTTTTTTGATTCTTATAGTTTCCTAGAGTATGGGAACCATTGGTGAGCAGCATATCTATTTATACGGTTGGATCTTGAGGACGGGTTTTTGGAATTATGTGTAGTGCATTTGATAGATAAATACATGCTTCTCTTTTCCGTGCTTAAAACTCTAGTATTTTATTCCCATGACAAAAGAGCGAGTTCCTTGTCACAAAACTGTAGAAATAAGTTCAGCCGAGGTGTGCCGAGCTAAGGTGGATGAGCCGACCTGAACAAAGTTATAACCGTGTTACCGAGGTGTGCCGAGCTTAGGCAAGACATGACGACCTGAATAAACTAATAACCGTGCTGGAAAAATAGAAGTAAAGCTAGCCGTGCTGAGCTTAAGTAAGGCGAAGGATGGTTAAAAGAAGGCTGAGTTGAACTAAAGAGGAACTGAGGTGAAGGGAAACATATGATACAGGCGAACTGAAGAAGGTGCTGAGCCTAGGTGACAAGGTGAAGCACAAAGTCAACAACACTAAGACCGAGCTGCCATCCTTAGAAAATATTATCTAGAAGTCTTTTATTGTACACAAGATAGGGCAGCACAAGTAACTAGCAATTACCTTAGATAGAAAACAGTGTAGATGAATAGTAACCACTGTCCAAGTGACGAAATAGATCCGTTAGGAGTAGAATTCTTCCTATAAAAGGAAGCAACTATGTAAATTTTAACTTAACTTGAATGGATTCTTGAATTCTTTCAATCTCGACAAAAACATATCCTATTATTGTTTTTATTACATTTTTTTTGTTTTTATTACATTTTTTTTATACACGCACACAGAAAAAGATTAGATTTGAATACCGGTTCTCGTCAAGAGAAGTACAATATTAACCCCCCCCCCCCCCCCCCCCCCCCGCTAATTCGAATGCCAAAATCTATCTCATTCTCTAATTTCAAAATAACGATATGTAACTTGTCCTAGAAATAGAAGAAATATGTTACTTGTTCACATAAATAAAAGGAAAAGGGAAATGGAAATTATAATATGGAATCTTGAATATATAAGTCATTTGGACGGCGACATATATAAGAAATTAAACACAGGCAAAGGACTTCATCACGAGTAAACCTTTAACCTGAATTAATATATTGGAAGGCCTCTCTTGAAAGTGACCCAAAAATTTACTTTAGTTTCCACTTGTGAATTCTAATTTCATTTGTTTCTTAATCGAAGAGAAAAAAAAGGAACAAAGAGAAGGAAACATTTGTCGGCAGAGGTCAATATGCTGAGGGAGAAAATGACGACCAACAAGTTCCAAACTGGACATTTGTCCATATGGCATTGTGTCCGTGTCTAAACGTCCAATCAAAACAAAGTCAATCTCAAATTAATCAAACAGCCAAATGCACGCACCAATATGAAAAAGGATGGGATGCTCTAAGTAAATACAACTGGAGACTTGACTTGGAAGAAAAGGGTCTCACGACAACTTCGGTAAACGTTGCAGTTAATTTACAACCAGTTCAGATAAGAGGAGGTAAAACGATAGGCAAAATATGAGGTCTCTAATCACACGCCGCCACATGTACAAAAAGAATAGAAGTTAAAATTTTTTTTGTTTAAAAAAAATAGTTTGTACACACTCTGATCTGAACCCATTGTGAGAAGCCAAAATACTATTCGATTATTCAACAGCAAGTCGTAGACTGCTGTGTGCAAGCAAGGAAAAACGAAGAAACAATGAACAAATCAATCTGCAATCATACGGTGATTGCACTAGAAGAGACAGAAAGCAATTAAAACGAGAGACAGAAATGAGGAAAGGAAAACTGCAAGTCAATTGTGTCAGAAAACAGGAAATAATTCTGGAGAACATTTGTAGACTAGAGGAATTTTTGTATGTATTTTCGGATGATCAAATGTATATAAGACCCTTGGTACATATACTACTATTGCTACACATCTATATGGAAAGCTATTAACTTTTTTTCCTTAATTCTATCAATCATTGATTCCTACCATTTACAATTGTATCAATCTGTGATCTTCTGTATTTACACTTCCTTAATTTTAGCACATTTTCTAACACTCCCCCTCAAGTTGAATTGTGGGGTCACCAACATTCAACTTGCACAGCACTTCTTCGAAGATTCGTCCACAAACTGCCTTAGTAAGAATATCAGCTAATTGGTCTTCAGATCTCACAAATGGTAAGCTTATAATTTCGTCTTCTAACTTTTCTTTGATGAAGTGACGATCGATTTCCACATGTTTTGTTCTATCATGTTGAACCGGATTTTTAGAAATGCTGATAGCTGCCTTGTTGTCGCACATTAATCGGATCGGTAAATTTGCTTGAATGCCTAGCTCTTGGACAAGTTTCTTCAACCACAGAATCTCGGCTACTCCTTTTGATATTCCCCGGAATTCCGCTTCCGCACTTGAGAGAGCAACCACCTTTTGTTTTTTGCTTCTCCAAGTGACAACATTCCCTCCTACAAGTGCAAAGTATCCAGAAGTAGACCTTCGATCAACTGGATTACCAGCCCAGTCTGCATCAGTGTAGGCCTCAATGTTTAGATGTCCATTGTTTCTGAAGATGATCCCTCGTCCAGATGTATGCTTTAGATATCGTAGGATTCTGACAATTGCCTCCCAGTGATGCTTCTGAGGACTGTGCTTGAATTGACTTACTACACTCACGGCATATGCAATATCTGGTCGAGTATGAGATAGGTATATCAGTTTTCCCACAAGTCGTTGATACTGTCATTTGTCAGTTGCTGCAGCTCCTTCAATTGTTTCCAACTTAAGATTCACGGCCATAGGGGTATCGCATAGTTTGCAGTCGAGCATTCCCATCTCAGTTAGTAGGTCGAGCACATATTTTCTTTGAGAAATGTAGATCCCTTGTTTTGACCTCAAAACTTCTATTCCCAGAAAGTACTTGAGTTCTCCGAGGTCCTTCATTTCAAATTTTGTGAATAAATGCCATCGTAGTTGTGTCATCTCCTCCTCGTCATCACCTGTAATTATCATATCATCAACATAAATGACTAGGCAAGTTACCATACCTTTTCACCGTTTGATGAACATGGTGTGATCTGCATTACTTTGGCGATATCCATTTTGTTTCATGACTGCAGTAAATCGTCCAAACCAAGCTCGTGGAGATTGCTTAAGACCATATAGGGCTTTCTTTAATCGGCACACTTCCTCTGGTTTGTATTCTTCCTCAAAGCCTGGTGGTAACTCCATATACACTTCTTCTTTGAGGTCACCATGAAGGAAAGCATTCTTTACATCAAATTGGTGAAGTGGCCATTGTCTCGTGGCAGCAATAGAGAAAATGACTCTGATTGTGTCGATGCGAGCAACTGGAGAGAAGGTTTCAGAATAATCCACTCCATAGGTCTGGGTGTATCCTTTTGCTACTAAGCGTGCCTTGTGACGCTCAATACTGCCATCTGCCTTATATTTATTTGTAAAGATCCACCTGCAACCCACTGGTTGTTTTCCTTTTGGTAGGACACATGTTTCCCATGTTTGATTCTTGTTCAGGGCATCCATTTCCTCTTGCATGGCCGCTTTCCATTCTGGTATTTTCTGAGCCTCATTAACTGTTTTTGGAATCTGTTCTGAACAAATCGACACAAAGAAGCCTTTAGCAGTATCAGATATGATAGGGTACCTTGATTTCTGTGATATCCTTTCAGGTGTATATCTGTTTGGTGGGACGCCTCTTGTAGTCCTGGGGGGGCAACACCTTCCTTGTTTCCTACTCATTAAAACGATTAGTACCATCCATACATACTTCTGAATTATCAAGATCAGAACGGCTTGTATTTTGGGTATCAGTGTCAGTGTGAGGTATGCCAAGTAGTGTTGAGTTTTGTGCAGGGGTATGGATATGGGTAATTGTGTTATTTATGTCATCGTTATCACTAGCATTGGACTGTATAATATTATTATCAACCACCCTTACCTCTGATGCAGTATTCATCGGGGTCAGCTCACCGGAGGACAATGGCGCATCGGATGCTACTACGTCGGGAGCTATAGCACAGTCGGCGCCATCTACTTGCCGTGTTGGAACTATCTCCGGACATGTGTGGGGTGACAGCCATCTAGGGTTCCATCACTAGTCTCCCTCTGAACCTGAGATTGAGGTGAGTAGTAAAATTCAGTTTCAAGAAAGATACAATTAATGGTGGTGTGAAGGTGATGGGTTCGGGGGTTATAGCAGCGGTAGCCCTTTTGAGTGGTACCATAACCAACAAAGACACACCTCTCAGCACAAGGGTCAAGTTTAGTGCGTTCATGTTTGGGGGTATGGACAAAAACAGTGCAGCCAAATACTTTAGGTGGTAACGTAAAGAAGGATGGGATGGAATGTTGGGTAGACAGTGTATACAGGAGTGTTTTATGTTATAGGATCTTGGTGGGTAAACTGTTGATTATATACGTGGTTGTGGATATTGCCTCCGGCCAAAAACTTCTCGGGACATGAAATTCAAACATCAGTGCACGAGTCATTTCTAGTAGTATACGATTCTTGCGCTCTGCTACTCCATTTTGTTCTGGAGTGTTGGGGCAAGATGTTTGGTGTATGATCCCATTTGAGAGGAAAATTTGTTTGAGTGCCCCGGATATGTATTTCCCCCCATTGTCAGACCTGAGTATTTGAATTTTTGTATTAAACTACGTTTTGACCATTTGATGAAATTGTAGGAATTTCTGATAGACTTCTGACTTTTGTTTCAACAAATATATCCAAGTCATACGGGAGAAATCATCAACAAATAGAACATAATACTGATATCCAAGGGGAGTAGCATATGGAGATGGACCCCATACATCAGAGTGCACTAATGAAAACATATAATCAACTCGTGTATTAGTCGTTGTATAAGATGCCCGAGTTTGTTTTGCCGGAGGCAAGTATCACATGGTAAAACATTATTTGAGGAAGTAAACAAGGTAGGAAAAAGATGTTTTAAGTAAGTAAATTATGGATGCCCTAAACGGCGATGCCACAACCACACCTGTCGAGAGACTATCCCGGTGGCAAGATTAGACTGTCCCTGTTGCGCCACCGCATCGACATAGTATAACCCGTTGTGCTCAGTGCCACGCCCAATGATCGCCCTCGTATGAATATCCTTTAAGAGGCAGAAATTGGGACACATAAGTACTATACAATCCAATTCTTTGGTAACTTCACTAATAGAGAGCAATTTTGCAGATAGTGACGGAACATAAAGACAATTGCGTAGGGTAATCTGAGGAGTGATGGCAATAGAGCCACCACCCTCTACTGGAATAGAGGCCCCATTGGCAGTCTCAACCGAGGTCTTCTTTGGTGGTGTGTGGGTGACAAAGTCTTTTGGGTCATAGGACATTGTATCAGTAGCGCCGCAATCGAAGATCCATTGTGGTGTACATTTGGTAGTGAGGCATAGGGAATTGTCTATTTTATTGAGTGATTTTGTGGTATGTGAGTTGGATGAGGGCATGGTTGGACATAGAGGCAAAATATCAGGTCTATGCTGCAGTTTAGGGAAGTCTGAGGGTCTGTTTGGTAAATTTTGAAAAGTAAGGGTTGCAGGCGTTGTTTGGGGGTTTTTCTTGACTAAACTGGATAATTCAGAAGACTTTTGGACTGTACTAATAATTTTAAAACTAGCAGGGTGCAAGTGTGTAATATTCGTGTGAGTATTTAAACCAGAAGTAGGTTTAGGGTTGGTATCCCCAACCCTTTTACCTCCCCCAACTGCGGCTGCCATCTTCGCTCCCACTGCTGCTTCTGGTTGTATGTCCCCTGCGATTTCCTTCTTGTTACTGGAATCTTCTTCTGATACTCCAGACGCTGCTTTTGCTTGTGCCTTCCGTTTGAAATCCTCCCACCATTCAGGATAACCGTGTAATTTAAAACATTTATCAATGGTGTGTCCTTGTTTTCCACAATGACTGCATTCCTGTTGATTTCTGTCACCACCACACGAGGATGAACTGCTTGAGCGTGGTGGTGGGTTACTATTTCGATCCTGTCCCTGTCCGCGTCCTTTGCCTCTGCCCCTTGTCCCACGGTTCACTGCTAATCCATATCCAACTTCTTGTGATGAGAAATCTGAAGGAGTCATGACCCCTTCTTGGATTTGTGCCCTGCGAAGTTCATTGTAGGCCACTTCTGCAGTTGCCCGCGGTTCCCATTTTAACAGCTCCTTCTTGATGGGTGCAAATTTATCATCTACTGCTACCATTAGTTGATACAACCGAAATTCTTAGATCTTTTGATTGTAGATCTGGATATCCCGGGTAATTCTATGGGATTGGGGTCTAAGGTATCAATTGTCATCCAGATCTCCTGGAATTGACTCCAGACTGATTCAAGGGTTTGATTCCCTTGTTTGATGGCTGCTGCTTGTTTATGTAAATCATATACCTGTATAGGGTCTACTCCTGACCCGTATGTAATTGCCAAGCCATCCTATAATGTCTTCGCTGTAGGATATTTCGACACACTGTTGATGAGGCTATCTTCGATGTTGTCGATGAGCCATGTTAGGACCAACTGGTCCTCCTGTTCCCAGCGGGCAAAATTATGGTCAGTTGGCAGAGGAGGTTGAGGAACCCCGGAGATGTGGGCGCTCTTTCCTCTGCCTCTAAGGGCCATTAGCATCAGTCTTTTTCAGAGTGTGTAATTGTTGCCATTTAATTTAACCTTGAGAACCAGGTTGCTCTCTGCTGCTGGAGATCCGGTTATATGCAGGCTTTGTTGCAGGAACTTTGCAAATTGTTCTGAGAAATCAAACCCAGCAGGAGTTTGGGGTTTGGTTTCAGAACTTTCTCCTTCAGTATCGGTGTATGTGGACATAATTCTTTCCTCCTTGTTGCAGGTATTCCGAAGACAGAGGATATGATATGTGCTTGATCCGTAAGTTTCAAGCAGTTTATGGTAAGGAAAGGTATGGTTCTTGATCACAGGCTTGGCTGTGAAGGGTATTTGGCAGTGATGAACTCAGATTTCTGAGCCAAGAAAAAACGGTATGTATTGATGGATATTTGGCAGTGATGAACTCAGATTTCTGAGCCAAACAAGATATGTATATATTCTTTGAATTATATTGTCTGCTCTGATACCATGTCAGAAAACAGGAAATAATTCAAGAGAACATTTGTAGACTATAGGAATTTTTGTATGTATTTTCGGATGATCAAATGTATACAAGACCCTTGGTACATATACTACTATTGCTACACATCTATATGGAAAGCTATTAACTTTTTTCCCTTAATTCTATCAATCATTGATTCCTACCATTTACAATTGTATCAATCTGTGATCTTCTGTATTTACACTTCCTTAATTTTAGCACATTTCCTAACAAATTGATCATCCAAGAGTGCATATAACAAATGTTCGAACGAGGCATATAAAGGCTTCAACAGGAAGAAGAGAAAAATAGCCGCCTGCGCTAGAATTACAAGAATATCCTTGTTCTAAAAACATTACAACACATTATATAAAGGTACATCAGTAATTTCACACATTCAAACTGCTCCCCCGTGTTTTACTTTTTCTTCATCCTGAAGTCTACCTAGCTGCTCCAACCACCTTCAGCTACAGCTGGATCCTCGTGATCCCAGACATCCCTTCTTAACCAGTGAGATGATTCTAAAGATTTAATCCTCCAATCACATGATAGCTTCCTCTATTATCATAGATTGCATCCTCTGTGTGTCTCAACCGCTTCACCAACTGACTTATCTGCGCCTTTGCCTTCTTCCTCACCTTCACCTTGATCAGGAACTTTGACACCCATTTAAAACTGTCTCACGGGTTGAGTTCAGAAAACCTAACTTTGAGCGTCTAAATGAAAAATTACATACTTTTACTTTAGAAAAAAAAGCTTATATATGTATGTATGTATGTGTGTGTGTATATGTGTGTGTGTGTGTGTATATATATATATGATATATGGAGCCAAATATATATACCTTTTAGTAAAACTACATAATTTTATACTTCCGTGTCTACTTACACCGCAAAAAGAATTTCGTTTACCGACGAATAATTCACCGACGAACCATGGTTCGTCGGTGTTGCGTCGGTAATTTGCGACGCATTTGCGATACACGCATTTTCGTCGTTAATTGCGACGAAAATACGATGAAAAGCATTGTCGCTAACAAAAAAGTAGTCAGGTTATCAATTTCGTCGGTGTTTTGTCGGTGGTTCGTCGCTACTCTGTGTGTTTTATTCGTCGCTATTTAGTTTGTAGCGTTACGTCGCTATGTCGTCGCTATTGTGTCGCTAAAATTCCATAACACGGATAAAATAAATTCGTCAGTGAGTAGGTTCTTGGCGTTGTGTATCGTCAGTTTTTTTGTCGATGAAACCCGCGTGTCGTAAATGTTTTGTTTTACTTTTCGTTCGTATTCTGATTTGTCGTTGTGTCGTCGCAGATTCGTCGAGGATTAAACACGTGTATTAATTAAGGAAAAAGAAAGCGGTGATTGGAAAAAAAATTTATTAATTTAATAATAAAATTTACATTATGAAACGAAAAATTAAAAAAAGAAATCTAAAAGAGAGGCGGAGAGGGGCCGTTCACTCTTCGTCATCGGAAGAAAGAGTGGCCGCCACATTCTCTGCGAACTCTTTGAGGAGGCGCTTCAGCTTGTAATATCTGAATTTCAACTTTCGCAGCCTTCTAGTCATGCTGTGCAGTTGCCTCGACTGCTGCTGCATGTTTGGTATCAGCATACGGTAGTCGATATCCTGTTCTGACATTTGTTCTTGAGCATCCTCTCGCGGTAGTGGGCCATACACAGATATGGAACCCTCCCGCTCAACCGATGGTGGTTGAGGAGGAGGCCCTTGTGGAGGGGCACTGTTTGCCCCTCCACCACGCCTTGGGGTTCTTCTAAAACGACGCGGCATATTTTGATATTTTATAACTTTGTGTGTGTGTATATGTGCGGGTGTTTGGGGTATAAATTAGTAAATTTAGCGACGATATAGCGACAAACTTGCGACGAATTTTTCGACCGTTAACCAAGATGGGAATATGTGCGGGTGTGACGCTTCGTGCGAATTAGCGACGTAATATGTGCGGGCGTGACGGTTCGTTCGAATTATCGACGAATTTAGCGACGTAAATTTATCGTACATTGTAACCATTGGGAACTGAACGGACACTACGGAATAGCGATGCATTAGCGACGCCGTAGCGATGAAACGCGTCGAATGGTGTGAAGAGACGTAAATTTATCGTAGGTTGTAACCATTGGGAACTGAACGGAATAGCGACACATTAGCGACGCCGTAGCGACGAAACGCGTCGAATGATGTGAAGAGACGTCGTGCATCGCTAGTTCGTCGGTATGTGTGTCGCTAAATTCGTCGGTATGTGTGTTTGTTTGTTTCCGGGATTTGTGTTTCTTGGGCGTCGCTGAGTGTCGCTAAGTCGTCGGTATTTGTGTTTCTTGGTCGTCGCTGAGCGTCACTAAGTCGTCGGTATTTGTGTTTGTTTGTTTCCGGGATTTGTGTTTCTTGGTCGTCGCTAAGTCGTCGGCATTTGTGTTTGTTTGTTTCTGGGATTTGTGTTTCTTGGTCGTCGCTATATCGTCGCTAAGACGTCGGTAATATTGCGGCCTGAGAACCATAAAACCATCTTTCTTCTTCTTCTCTTCTCCCATTCTTCTCTCATTTCAAACACATAAATCATCACTTTTGAACGAAAATATAGAAGGAAGATATCTTATTGTGTGGAATTTTGATGTTTTCCACCACCGAGAAAAGATAGCTGCTGTTATTTTGAAGGTATAGCGAGAAAATGGATCCGAGGAGGAGCGATAGAAAGTGGATGTACGAGAGAGTAAACAACGGGGAGTGGAGTTTTAGATTTGTTGAAGGTCTCGAAGAATTTATGGATTTTGCGACGAGTAATGAAAGTGGAATGCAGATTAGATGTCCGTGTAAGAAATGCAAGAACCGTAAATATATGCATCCAGCTGACGTGAGGGTTCACTTATTGAAACAAGGTTTCGTGCACAGTTACCATACATGGTACTGCCACGGCGAATATGAGGGGGCGTCTACATCTGCAACTGTACACGTCGAAGGAGGACCCGGTCGGGTTGATGCCGATGAAATAGGCGAGGGATCTCACAACCCATACATGCAGATGGTGCAAGACGCAGCCGCCGGCGCATTTACGGGAGAGAAGTACTTACAAATGTAGGATCCGGATGAACAGCCGCGTATATTCGTGGAGGAAGATCCGAACCCTCAGACGAGACAGTTTTTTGAGATGCTGAACGCCGCCAACACGCCGCTGTATCCCGGTTGCGGTAGTCACACACAGATGTCCATGATCGGTCGGATGACGAGCATGAAGACGGAGCACCGCA
>AP025068.1:31412000-31484417 GCA_036186865.1 Eustoma russellianum
TCTGGGATTTGTGTTTCTTGGTCGTCGCTATATCGTCGCTAAGACGTCGGTAATATTGCGGCCTGAGAACCATAAAACCATCTTTCTTCTTCTTCTCTTCTCCCATTCTTCTCTCATTTCAAACACATAAATCATCACTTTTGAACGAAAATATAGAAGGAAGATATCTTATTGTGTGGAATTTTGATGTTTTCCACCACCGAGAAAAGATAGCTGCTGTTATTTTGAAGGTATAGCGAGAAAATGGATCCGAGGAGGAGCGATAGAAAGTGGATGTACGAGAGAGTAAACAACGGGGAGTGGAGTTTTAGATTTGTTGAAGGTCTCGAAGAATTTATGGATTTTGCGACGAGTAATGAAAGTGGAATGCAGATTAGATGTCCGTGTAAGAAATGCAAGAACCGTAAATATATGCATCCAGCTGACGTGAGGGTTCACTTATTGAAACAAGGTTTCGTGCACAGTTACCATACATGGTACTGCCACGGCGAATATGAGGGGCGTCTACATCTGCAACTGTACACGTCGAAGGAGGACCCGGTCGGGTTGATGCCGATGAAATAGGCGAGGGATCTCACAACCCATACATGCAGATGGTGCAAGACGCAGCCGCCGGCGCATTTACGGGAGAGAAGTACTTACAAATGTAGGATCCGGATGAACAGCCGCGTATATTCGTGGAGGAAGATCCGAACCCTCAGACGAGACAGTTTTTTGAGATGCTGAACGCCGCCAACACGCCGCTGTATCCCGGTTGCGGTAGTCACACACAGATGTCCATGATCGGTCGGATGACGAGCATGAAGACGGAGCACCGCATGACGGAGAGATTGTACGATGGGATGTGTCAGCTGATGAGGGAATCTCTTCCCGAAGGGAACACAATGGTCGACAGTTTTTATTCGACGAAGAAACAGCTGCAGGCGTTGGGACTGCCGGTTCAGAAGATCGATTGTTGTTCAGAGGGGTGCATCATATACTGGGGCATCAACGAGGATAAAGACAAGTGCAGGGTCTGTGGGACACGCAGGTGGAGAACGAACAAAAGAAACCGGAACGTGCCAAGAAAGCAATTCTACTATTTACCTCTCGTCCCTAGACTGCAGAGGCTCTACGTATCCGGTGCCACAGCTAGCCAGATGAGGTGGCACGCGGAGCACTACACGAAAGACGGTGAGATGTGACATCCATCTGACGGCGAAGCTTGGAGGACGTTCGATGCGACACATCTGGGTTTTTCGTCGGAGACAAGGAACGTTAGGTTGGGGTTATGCACCGACGGGTTCAACCCGTTCGGACAGTCGGGAGAGCAGTATTCGTCGTGGCCTGTAATCGTGACGCCGTACAATCTACCACCTTGGATGTGCATGAAGAAGCCGTACATGTTCTTGACTGTGATCGCACTAGGGCCTAGGAATCCGAAATAGAAGATCGATCTATACCTGCAGCCATTGATACATGAGCTGAAGTGGTTGTGGGAGTTTGGCATGGAGACGTTCGATGTATCGACCAAACAAAACTTCCAGCTACGCGCTGCGCTGATGTGGACCATCAGCGACTTCCTGGCTTATTCTATGTTGTCGGGATGGAGCACAGCGGGGAAATACGCTTGCCCTTGCTGCATGAAGCAAGCGAAGACGATGTCCTTGAAACATGGACGTAAGATTTGCTGGTTCGACAGCCATAGGAAGCTCCTGCCCAGACATCATTTGTACAGAAAGAGCGTGACAGCGTTCATGCCTGGCATCGTCGAGAAGGACACGAAGCCCGAGCTTCTCACGGGTGCGGAGGTGTTGGAGGAGATAGACAGTTGTGGATTTGCGGGGGTCGCTGATGATCCGGACGGCAGCCACAACGCATACCTGGCCCGTGACTGTATCGGGTGGAAGAAGAGAAGCATATTCTGGGAGCTTCCGTATTGGAAGAGCAATATGATCCGACACAACCTGGATGTCATGCACATTGAGAAGAACGTGTTTGACAACATTTTCAATACGGTGCTGAATGTGCCCGGAAAAACGAAAGACAATTTGAAGGCACGACTTGATATGCGCGACCTCAATATGCGACCGGAGCTGCATCCCGTTGGCACATCCTACATGCCGAAGTCCTCTTACACGCTGAATGCGGAGCAGGTCAGTGCGTTGTTAGCGTGGCTGGGGACGGCTAGATTTCCTGACGGCCATGTTTCGAACCTGTCAAAGAACATCGACGTGAATAAACGCGGTTTGCACGGGATGAAGAGCCACGACTGTCACGTGTTCATGCAATGGTTGATGCCCATAGCATTCCGCGAGCTGCTTCCAACTAATGTATGGGAAGCACTTACCGAGATGAGTCTGTTCTTCAGATGTCTTACATCCACGAGACTCAGGGCGGATGATATGTCAAGGCTGGAGGGCGAAATCCCATTGATCATTTGCAAGCTGGAAACTGTATTCCCTCCGGCCTTCTTTGATTCAATGGAACACCTGCCAGTTCATCTACCATACGAGGCACGCGTTGGTGGACCTGTTCAGTACAGGTGGATGTATCCGTTCGAGAGGTACTCTTATTTATTACGCGACGTTCTTATGTGTCTAACCGCAAGCATTTGAACAGATATTCCCTATATGAACAGATATCTCAGGCATTTGAAGCTGAACATCAAAAACAAGGCGAAAGTCGAGGCCTCGATGTGCAATGCCTACCTGACGGAGGAAGCCTCGACCTTCGTGTCTCATTACTTCGATCCAGATGTCCCGTCGAGGTGCAGAGATGTTCCCCGGAACGACGACGGCATTTCCAAATCTGGTGTCCTCTCGATATTCACACATCCGATCAGATTTCACGGACATGGAAAGGAAATGATATTGGGGGACAACGAGCTGAAGATTGCTCATTCTTATGTTCTGCGCAACTGCCGTCAAGTCGACCGCTTCCAGAGGTATAAGCGATATCCAATTTTAATTTGTAAATACCTTGCGCTTTTCTATCCATTATATTACAAAGATATACAGGGTACTCATTCGTAATTTGCTTCAGCTTGTTCGTTGATTTATTGCAACACCGTTCACCGGGTATATCGAGCGATGCAATAAACAATGAGTTAGATGCCAAGTTTGCTGATTGGTTCAGGTGGCATGTAAGTTTACATATTTGCCAGTTACGTGTACGTCATGTGATACGCATTTATTGCCCCGCTGATGTATACTTGTCGTTTTACAGGCGAGCAAAGGTCATCAGGCTGACGATGAGTACGGTTACATTCTGACACCAGTAGCCGAGGGTCCATTGAACAGAGTCACGCGCCACGGTATGTGTTTTGTCAACGGTTATAGATTCCACACAGTCTCCCATGCCAGCTGAAAATCGTCGGAGAACAGCGGAGTGTGTGTCAAGCGGTATGACAATAGCCCGGACGAGGATGACTTGTACGGCTACCTTACTGACATCATTGAGCTCGAATATCCCGCATTGCCTATAAAGCGGGTGGTGCTATTCAAATGCGAATGGTACGATCCAACTCGGGAAGGTTATCGCGCTGGCACAAAGGTTCACGACCGATATAAGTTGGTAGACATACACCAAGGGCGACGGTACAGAAAGTATGATCCATTCGTTTTGGCTAGTCAAGCGTCCCAGGTGTACTATCTATCGTATCCAACAACGAGGATGAATGCGAGCTCAAAAGACTGGCGAGCCGTGTGCAAAGTGAAATCAAGCAAGTTTGATGTCAGTATACAACCAGGTTCAGATGGCATGGATGCCGTATTTCAAGAAGAAAACCCGCCCGTTCTGGATACGACACATGTTGAACTGCACAACCTCCCTCTAAATGACCCCAACGGCGGTTTCATCGAAATTCATCTCAACCGCCTGACAATATTGAAGATGTAGGCGAAGACGAATACGAGGATGAAGAGGACGACGAGCATGTAGATGAAGATGAAAATGAAGATGAAAAGAGGATGAAAATGAAGATGCGTATGAGGATGTGGATGACAATGAAGATTGAGGTTATTCAAAATTTTTTATGCACTTCATTAGGCGAAAGTGTGTGTGTTGATGTACTTATACACATGTATATACATAATGTGTGTCTGTAAGTACTTTATATTTTGTATTATTTTTTTTCAATACTGATGGCACCGACGAGTTACCGACGAAACGTGTCATCGCAAATTTGAAATAACGACGACACAGTAATAGCGACGAACTTCCGTCGCTATGTCGTCGTAAAATTTCGAAGTAAAAGCTGAAAACCCTTCTCTTCTTCCCCATTTCTTCCCCCGCAATTTCTTCCCACCCCCCACGGCGAAATCCCCTCTCAGGACCCCCGGCGAAATCCCCTCTCCTCCCCCGGCGAAATCCCATTTCTTCTCCGGTGACCTCCCTTCTCCGGTTAGTTTTTCTTCCTATTTCGTTTTTAATGATTTTAATTAGTTATATTTCGTTTTATACATATATACACTACACACGCACACTACATATATATACATTATATATATATAAACACGCACATATACACACACTCGGTGTATTTTATAAAATATATATGCAGATACATACATATATATGTATAAGTGTATAGATCTACATATGTATATACGGATCTACATATATATATGGGTATATATGTATGTATGTATAGATGTGTAGATGCATATATATAAACACATGGTTTTGTATAAAAGTGTGTATATATATATATATACGGTTTTTGATATATACATATATACGGTTTTATACATGTATATATATATATTTCACTGTTTTTAGGTATATATACATACATATATATATATATATATATATATATATATATATATACGGTTTTACATTTATATATATATATCTCACTGTTTTTTATAAATATATATAGATAGATATATATATATACGGTTTCACATATGTACATATATATAGTTCACTGTTTTTTAAGTATATATATACATATATATATATATATATATATATACGGCAGTTATATATATATATATGTATATACAAAATATATATTTCGGTGTATATATGTATTATATATATATATATATATATTCGGTGTACATATGTATTATATATATATGTGTATTATATATATATATATCGGTGTATATATGTATTATATATATATATATATATATATATATATATTCGGCCATTAAGTAATTTTTGGCTTAATTGACTTTAATTTTATGAATAGTATGTTTCAATATACATAAATGTATATATAAATGATTTATTTATTTTTTGCCCTTAGGCCTTTTATGAAAAAATATATATGTATTATATATATTTTGCCTTGCATGTACCGAAAAAGGGCTGTTGGTGACTAGGGTGCGTATGCACCAAAATTGTTGTTAAGGTTGAATTAGTAGAAATGTGGTGTGCTTGGCCAATGAATGATGCATGTATAAACTGTTTTGTAAGAGGTTTGCGTATGATTTTCGGTATAATACTAGTTTAAGGTGTTTACTAAGCTCGAGAGTTGGAATTGTTGGAAAAGGAATTAAGGAAATCTGCATGTAGCGGTTTTAAGGAAATAATATTTATGATTTAAGTATCAAGTTCAAGTGATGTATAGTTTGAAGTGTAATTTGATGATGAAGTTTGATTATGTAGTTTAGTTAATCATGTCATGTTGTTGGATTTGGATTTGTCTTTGGAGAGGCCATTAAGGCCGGGAAACCTCCGATAAACGAATAGGTCATGCCGAAATTTTCAAAATTATTAATATCTTGCATTAAATGTATGTAAACACTTGTCATTTTTTGGACATCTTATTTGTCTGGCCAACCAACCCTAAACTCGTTGAATGTGCCTTTTAAATTTTTCACCCTTGCAGATCTGATGGCTAGTGAGGGTTTACCGACTCGATCCACCTACCCACCATCTACACATGACATCTCAGGAGAGTTTAATATGTTCCTTTCTCAGCATGAGCAGCTTGGGTCGGTTTCGACCGCAGCTCTTGCTGCGGACGCAGACCTTTTAGGGTCTGCCGAGAGGTCCGCACCCCCCGATCTACGCCGCCACCCACACCCACCGGTTCAGCACCTCATCCGGCGTCTGATGCGGCATCGGACGAGGGTGTCATACTAGGGCGTCGTGCCCTCCCTTGGTCACATGATACCCATACGTAAGTAATGATTTATTTTTTGTAACACGTTTTCAAATATATTTCACGCGTTATTTTTTCCTAACAACTTCACCTCTTTAAGGTTTGCACCGGACTCGGGCCAGATTTCCGGTTGCATCACTCGGTCCTTCCACCTGAGGCAGGACCCAGCTGGATATGCCTGGTCCCGTGTCACCCCGCAGACACGCAGGTTCTACTGGGATGAGTTTCAGGTATTCAAATTTGATGAATTTCACTTTTTGATACGTAATCGATCATTACTTTTCTAACCACGTTTTTACTTTTCCTCCGTATAATAATTGTAGAAGGCGTACAGCTGGACAGCTGACATCGCCCACGACGTGGAGCAGGCCTGGCGACAGAGGGCCGCCAAATGCTACAGGGACTTCGTCAACTCGCACAAGACCAAGTGGAAGCGTGACCCTAATTCTGCCAGGCCTGCGTACGTATTCGAGTCCACCTGGGCGGGGTGGATAGAAGGTTGGACGGACCCTGCTACCCAAGCCCGCAGCGCCCGGAATGCGGTGAACCGGCGCAGCGGCAATGTACAGGGCCCAGCACCTGCCACACACTCATGTGGTTCGGTTTCCCACGCCACCACGATGCGTTCTATGGTAAGTATTTTAATATTGGATTATTTAGATTCATTGATTTCATTGGATTATTTAGATTCATTGACTTAAGTGGATTATTTAGATTCATTGACTTAAGTGGATTATTTATATTCGTTGATTTCTTATGTTGCGCTGTTGTTTTTTTGGTATTCGTATATGGTTAATTTAAGTAGTATATGTGTTCATTTGCCTTTTTCTTTTTATTTTTGCTTTGACTTGGGAGAGGCCTTTAAGGCCGGGATACCTTCGATAAACGAATAGGTCATGCCGAAATTTTTAAAATTCTTGATTTCACTAACATATTTTATTTCATTCTTTCAGCACGAGGAGACGGGGGAGTGGCCAGCCTCCTACGATCTCTTCTACAAGACGCATTGGAAGAAAGTCTCCGACGGGACGGAGGACTGGATCACGGCGAAGGCCCGCGACATCAGTGTAAGTAGACTACGATATCATTTGTTTTTTCCTTAGTTTGTTTTATTGTTAAACCCTAAACCATAACAATTCTTATTCTCATTTCAGGACGAGTACAACAGATTACTCACACATAGGGGAGAAGAGGCCGACAAGAACCGCGCTTATTGGGATGCGGTTCGGACCGTCGGCCCTCAGAATAAGAAGAAGAGGGAGGTGTACGGGGTTGGATCAGCAGCGCCGCGATTCTTTCCCGAAGTTCTGCATCCAGGTGCTTCCTCTGAGGCCAGCACCTCCGCGTCTTCTATGGCCCCAGAGGATATTTCGCGCCTGGAATCAGAGCATGCGGCGCTGCAGCATGAGGTGGAGACCATCAGGGCGTAGCATGAGGAGAGTGTACAGGCACTGCGGTCGCAGCTGACTCAGACCCAGCAGGAGCTGCAGTAGTCGCTTCAGCAGGTGCTTCAGCAGGCGGTTGAGCATGCGCGGCAGCAGACGATGCAGGTGCAGCAGGCGACGAACCAGCAAATCTCGCAGCTATCGCATCTCATCATCTCTATCATTTCCAGCTCCTCGCAGCCTCAGCCTCCTCCTCCTGATGGTCACTCTTCTCCGCATGATCCCCCTCCATCTTCCTCTGCATAGTATTTCATTTTTTGATTTTTCGTACAGTCTATTTCATTTATTGTATTGACATATTCTTTGTACATTTATATTTTATATGACATTTATACGGATTCTATTTTGTTTGTGTTGTTTAATTATACGAACTTCAATACGCAAGTACTGTATTTCTGTATAATATTCGTACAAATGATTTAATATACAAAATAAAATATATTATAAAAATTAAATAATAATAAAAACTATTTAATTAATAATATATTGTATTATTAATAAATTAAAAATATTTAATGTTTAATATTAAATTAATATTAATTATTAAATTAAAAAATAGCGACGAACCTGCGACGAAACCGAAATGTCACAGACCGGAAATAAAAAATCAAAAATTTAAAAATACCGACGAAAAGTTATACCGACGAAACTTTGCGACGAAATAAAATGTCGCAGAACGGAAATAAAAAAATAAAAAATTATAAAATAGCGACGAAAAAAATACATCCACGAAAAAACGACGGCAATAACAGGTCGCAGACCTGACAGATTTTCGTCGCAATTGTGCGACGAAACACCGACGAGATTTTTTCCGTCCCAATATAGCGACGCTTCACCGACGAAATTCACTTTGCGACAAGCCATATTACGACCTACTGTTTTCGTCGCTATTTCGTCGCTATATGCCTGTAGCGACGAAATGGCGACGATTTTTGTCTGTCGCTATATGCCTTTTTTTTGTGGTGTTAGACACTTAACTTTAATAATGGTCCAAACTCCTCTATCACTGCCAAGTTAAATGTTCATTTTTTTTACAACTTACGTGACGACGCCGATGACCCTTCTTTCTAATACGTCTTGAATAAATAACAAAATAAGTTGAATGCCTATAAAAATGCAACATTTGACACTTTGTGTGAAACCGGAAGACCAAGATATTCACATGAGTGCAAACTGCAAAAAGATGGAGTAATTGAGAAAGATATGAATCACATGGTACATGCGGGGTGGTTAAAGTGAAGAAATGGGTCAGGTCTTCCTTTTGATAGGAAAGCAACTTTCAAGCTCAAAGGGATGTTTTATAGGACGACAATAAGACATACACTACTGTAGGGTGTGAATGTTGGGGAATCAATTATGAGCATAAACAAAGAATGCGAGTGGAGAAAGTGAGAACATTAAGATGGATGTGTGGATATACAAGAAATGATAAAATAAGAAATGAACATATAAGAAGAAAGATTGGCGTGACTCTTATGGATGAGAAGATTAGGAAGGGAGTCAAAGTTAATATGATATGAGCATATGTAAAGGTGTCCTATATTTGCACCTGTTAGGTGGTACGAGACAATAAATGAGGTGCATTTTAAACGTGAGAGAGAGATCGAAGAAGGCATAAAGAAATACAATAAGAAATGATATGACTTATATGACAATTGAGAAGCACATGGTTAGTGAAAGTGATTGGAGATAGTTGATTCATGTAGCCGATGTCATGTAGAAGGTATAAGATTTAAGTGAGAATTTTAGGTACTTAGGCCGGAATTATGATTGAGATGGTATGATATTTTTGAAAGAAACGTATTCTGAAGGTGTACATTATGTATTGGTACCAGGTGACACAAAAGAAGAACGAGATTTTAAGCTACAACTCAAAAAATAAAGAATAAAAGAAATGATTGATTTATATAAATGATCCTACATAATAAAAAAAATTGCTTGAGTGTGGTTGTTTATGGCCTAAAGAACACCTTCAGCTGATTCTTCTTTCCAAATGGCTCTTCTACACTCTCGTGTTTCTAAAGTATTAATCAACTCTTGAAAAAGGAATTAAGAGATACCTGGAATCTTGGAGGAATTAAGAGATCCCTTGAATCCACATAGAAGGAGATTTTTTATTCAAAGGGATCACCAAAAACTTATTACAAACCTTACAAAAAAAAGAGCATTTCACAAAACTATCTAGTCCGGAATCTGTTCTTTTAATCAACCGGTTTTTTTTTTTTTGTTAAAATGTAAATTGTATTAACCAAGAAAACATTAAAGGATGCAACCCATACAATCCAACAGCATGCCAAAAACTAGTGATCAACAAGTAATACTTTGAGTTTCTTCTTTAGGTTTCATGTTAAGGAGTTCTAATTATGTCTTAAGATTCAAGAGTTGCATCCACCGTATTGTATTATGACCTTAAATAAACCATTTTGAGAGGATGCCAGGCTTCTTAGCAATCAAACATGCCATCATCTTTGTAAATAATATCGAAAACAGTTGGATAAAAGCACATTATTATTTTTTTTGCTCTTTTCTAAGAGCATCTACGTAGTCGCTTAGTGTTATGTACGACACTTTTGCATGAAAAGGAAAAAGGAAAATAAATAAAATAAAGGTGATATAACCCTAAACTACTTAGGATTCGGAATTTAGGATATATGTTACATGAAAAATCCTATATCTACTAAGAAAATACCTAAATTATCTATCTTACTATCCTCTATATATTCTACCTAACCTAAACAATTACACACACACACAACAAATTCGGCCACCACACCTTAGCACAAAAAAAATTTTCCCCAAAACCCTAATCAATCCCCTCCAGCCGAGGGCTAGGGAGAAGAGAAAGATGGTATTCTTGCTCCAATATTCAACCCTAGATTAATCGCGGTATATACATGAATTGAGGTGAGTAATCTGTCTATACTTACGATGTTTTTGCAAAACCTACGCATCTGTCGTGATATTAACGTCGGATCATGCATGAGTAACCTTGATTGCATAGTTATATAAAACTACGTATAAGAATATATGTCGTAAAATTCGTATAAGTGTATACATGAGTTTATGTGCTTTGAGTGGGGCCGAGGGTTTGGAAGGCCATCGGCCTCACGTGTGTATGTGGGTAAATATATATATATATATATATATATATATATATATATATATATATATATGTATGTATGTATATGAGATGAAGTGATTTCATGTGATGCCCTTATATGTATATGTTTATGTATGCACATGCAAAATTAATTGGAAATTGTACTATGGCAGAATTTTATTGAGGTTTTGGGGGTCACATATTTCGGCCAGAACGGTTAGGGTGTTGTATGGATTGAAATTGATGAGATTTGGAGATAATTTGGTATGATTTCATGTGATATGAAAATTAGAGTTTTTGAATTTGAATTTGGACAAAATAAATTTGGAAAACTTGAATTTCGTGCAGCTTGAGGGTGGAGATGGGTTGAAATCAAGAAGGAGATTTTTCTAGAGGCTGGACGCAACACCAGTGACGACGCGTGAGCCACACGCGCCGGCCAACTGGAAGCGCGTGGGGCGCGTTGGTGCGCAGGGGCACATGCAACACTTCTGAGAGTTAGGTTTGAACTTTACTTGTTACCTATGGAGTTAGAAGTGAAAAAATATGGGTGGTGTAGTGTTTTGGTACAGGTCGTGGGGTGGAGAGAGGTTTGAGTGGAAATTAGGGTTTTGGGGTGTGGGAGGGGCTGGGCCGAGGGAGGGGCAGTGGGGTAGGGTGCTGCACAGTAGGCTAGTGGTGGGGCTGAGAGGGTAGGAGATGAGGTGAGGTGAGTTTGAGTAAGGGGGTTAGGGAAGAAGTGAGCCGAGGGAGTTACATATACGTATATACGTGTATATGCACATGTATGGGCGCGGGCGTATATACGTGTATACTACATGGCTGAGGGTGATGTATGTGTCATTTTGGAATTTTTGGACTATTTGGTATATTTGTTTGGAATTATTTGGTATTTGAGGGCATTTTAGTAATTTTCATAATTTTGGCCCTTTTTGGTAATTTTGGCTAACTCTTGGACTCGAAAAGTAATTTTCAAAGTTGCATTGCATATTTTGGAAATTCACCCTAAAACTGAAATAAATTGTTAAGCCGGATTGGTTCCAAACAAGCAGAGCGTCCGGACATATTGGCTATTTTGGATATAGAGCGTCCGGACAAATTGGTCGCCATTAGGGGGCCCCGGCATATTGGCTATTTTGATATAGCGCGCCGAGTCATATTGACTCCAGTTCGTATGTCTCACAGTATAAGTCATTTGTAGGGAAAGTGCTACAGCCATTGCAATGAATTTGGACCGCTTTAGCCGGATTTTGGATATTTTGGACTTTGGACTTTGGACCGGCTAAACAGGATTTGGACTTTTGGAACTTTGGACACTTTGAAAATTTGGAAATTTGGAACTTTGATTTTGGACACTTTGGCATCGCATTATTTGGAAAATTACATTATCGATTTTGGTTTGGGCTAACCCCTGATTGGACTTTGTTATATGACTTTGTTGGGTTGTTTGTTATCTTTGATTTTGGATGTTAAGGGTAAAAGAGTAAATTTATTTGCAAATGAGAAGCACACTATTTTCCGTATTATTATTTACTTTATTACACTTGCTTCTCCATGTATGATCCGATGGTAAGTATAGTGAGGTTACTTGTTTGGCGACTTGTCGCTCATACTACACTTCTCTATTTTTTCAGATGACCATGATTATAAGTTAGTCTACGTCAAGGATGATATGGATTGAGAGAGTGGGTTTGCTCGTATCTTTGAGGATGATTTTTATGATCATAGTTGGAGACTAGTGATTTTAGCTACATCGTTTTCGAGACTTAGTTATTTAATTTTTTTCATTTCCGACATTGTAATAATATTGACCTAGACTCTTACATATTCATTTATGATATTTGATGTTTTCGAGAGTGTTACTTTGACTTCCGCTGACGTGTATACATTTTATCTTTGACGCCTTGTATTTTACTTTAGCGAAATATGGTGGGTGAGTCATTTCGAGTATTAGGACTCGGGACAGGTCGATACAGGTGGTATAAAATCATGACTCTAGATCCACGGCAGAAACGTATATTTAGGCCATGATTTTAGAAGTTAAGTTACGATTTTACCCCTAGGTTAAAATTTCGGACTTAAGCTTTTTGACAATAGTTATTGACTTTAGAATTATGATTTGAACATTAGACTTAAGTGATGATCGGGTGAGGAACGATATCTAACTTGTAGGCATTTTTATTACTTATCTTATCAACTTTTACATTTCTCCATTTAACTACCCTTACCCGACCAATTTGTTTATGTATTTAAGAATATAATTTTGCGCACAATTGTATTGTTACAGCATCATGGAACCGAGGAGAGACCACAACGGCAATGTCAATGGGAACAATCAGGGCACAATGTCTCCGGCCCTGACTGATGCACTTAATGCCATAGCTCAGGTTCTGGCCCAACAGTAACAGCACCAGAAACAGGCACCGCCACCTCCTCCACCGCCTTAGGCGGGCCTTCGATTCTTCTATCAGGAGATAAAGCGGGCTCACTTTCCGACTTTCAGGGGCAGCAGTGACTCTGATGAGGCCGAAGCGTGATTGAAGGAGGAAGAGAATAACCTCTGTTTGTTGCAGGTACCCGAAGATATTCGGGTGGATGTTGTTACACCGTTCCTTCTTGGAGAGGCAGAGGAATGGTGGAACAGAACTATGCTGAACCCTCAGCTGGTTTTGTGGCAGCAGTTCCGGGAGGAGTTCCGCAGGTAGTATGTTCTGGTGACTGTGGTTCTGCATAAGATGGCTGCACTTCAGGCTCTGACTGAGGGGAGCCTGTCTGTATCGGAGTACTCAGACCGGTTTCATGCTCTAGGGACATTTGTTCCGTCCACTATGCCTGATGCTCGTCTCAAGATGCTGAAGTTTGAGACAGGTTTGAATTCTCGCATCTGTTCAGGTATTGTGAACGCAAATGCAGGAAACTTTGGGGAGCTGTTGGAGGCATGCCACCAGGTTGAGGCAGATCTAAAGAGGGTGGCTACTAAGGAGAAAAACAAGCAGCCTCGCGAGGAGACCAGTGGTAGTAGACCCGGGCGGTCAAGATGTCGAGGCGATAGGTAGAGGGCGGCCATTCAGGCCCCAGCTGCAGCAGCAGGTCACTAGAGTTCATGTAGCGCCCCGACCCGGACAGCGGAATCCGAACCGGTACACCCGTCGTAGCTTACTGAGAAGACTACAAGACGTCTCATCTCTCGAATACACATCATCAATGACGTAAGAGAAATAAATGCGGAAACATATATCTCGGAAGTCTAAACCATTAATGCAATACGTCAATGATAACCAAAACCTCAAAAGGCAACCATAGTAATAACGACTAATCCTCAAACGAATGAATAAACTGAAATAAATAACAACTGTCTCAACTAGCACCCATCACGTCCCTATGTATCCCATTCAGCCCACTCGCCGTCGTCTTCTATAAATATCATGTCGTAGCTAGACTCATCTGCAAAGACAAAGGCAGTACCCTTAGCGAACGCTAGCAAGTAACCCGCTTATAAGACATACGGGATCAACACATGGCAAGACATGAGTAATATATAATTCAAGGGACTTGAGGGGCACATGTCTTGTAAACTTTCAAATATAGAATTGAATAACGTAGTAAAGCAAGTACAACAATTTGTTCACATTTACAATTCGTAGGCAATCAGGTACCACACACGTTCATACCACATTGACTCTCGTGATGCATGTCAAAAGATGCACTACACTACACATTCACGTATGCATGAACGCTTTCTCTTTCAAAACAGTGCAATGCATGTCACAATGTCCGGTCACTTCACATAACTTTATACCCTGTAACGCGCCCCGGCTTATATTTCCATCCCGGTTTACGTTACAGCCAACTTTATACCCTGTAATGCACCTCGGCTTATATTTCCATCCCGAGTAGCATTACAGACAACTTTATACCCTGTAACGCGCCCCGGCTTATATTTCCATCCCGGTTTACGTTACAGTCTTTTGTGCCCTACAATGCGCCCCGGCTTAAATTTCCATCCCGGTTTACATTGCAGGTCACCTTCGCAAATTTGTGCCGAAGCACCTTTCTTTTCAAATCAATATGCAAATGCACGTTCCATGATGCAAGACTCCTCTCTTCATTCTCATTTCTCATTCTCGTATGCAAGTCACAATAATATAAGTCACTCATGTACACATGCGCAAGTATAAACACACACGAATTCCACTAACATACCCGTCATCACTTAGGCTTCGACTATCGCGTCAACATTTAGTCATGATCCTAAGATCCATAACCTAAGACGACTATCCCTAACCATTCCTCGTTGAACACTCAATCACCTCGTACCTTCATCTCCTAACCCGCCTAAGTCATTCCCGTTGAACCTCGATTCGAGAACCCCTCGAAGTCACCGACATTGGTTCACCATCCTAGGTCATGTTCCCAAGGCTTATACTACCCTTAATCAGGTCTTAAGAAGTCTCTAACGTCATCCGGAGACTCCCCGAACTTCCCTCTTTATTCCTCTATTTTTCACAAAATTGACGGACTTCATCCCCTATACTTCGATCGATCGATGTCCAGCTGGGGACATCGATCTCTCCACTTCGATCGATCGATGTCCAACTGGGGACATCGATCTCTCAGCCTGTTCCTACATCGATCGATCGATGTCCTTCTGGGGACATCGATCTCTGAAATCACCTGTACATAGATCGATCGATGTCCTTCTGGGGACATCGATCTCTCAGCAACCTATACATCGATCGATCGATGTCCTTCTGGGGACATCGATCTCTGACATCGATCAGTCGATGTCTACGTTTCCCCAAATTTTCTCTGCGTTTTCTGCAGACCTTCAACCAAGTGGTTCCAACGTACCCAAATCCATTCAAGCCTAAACCCTGCTATGGTCACCCGCCTAGATTGCAGACTCAAACCCTACGCACCTCGCCAACTCATGATCCAAGCCTAAAACGCAATTACCCCGACTTTATCCAACCAAAAACCCCATCTTTTCCTCAACCCTCACACAAGCACGCAATCACGCCAAGGAGGGATGCAGGGGTAGGGATTTGCAGGATTTCACGCAATCAACAACATCAATAAACACCTTTTCACATACATTGGCCAAATCTTGAAACCAAAACACATAAATCATATGCAAATAATCAAAGAACGAATCTACTGCATGGTGATCCAATTTAATAGCAAAATAGGCCGTTTATCTTTCTCAAATCGTAGGAACTTATAAGAAAGTTACTTGCCTTTGATTACTCGAAGACGAAATAGGGAACGAACTAAGGCTGGATCAATTCCTGGAGAGTGTATTCCTCTCTACTCTGGAAGAAACGGCTAGGGCAGGGAAAAGCGTCGATGTTTTCTGAAAAGTGAAGATACTGACGCTTTGTCAGTTTTTATATGGGAAGGGAAAAGTTTGGTGTTTCTAAATTATACTGTTATCTATTTATCTTAAAGGATAAACTTAATTATTTAATTCTAAGTTAAACATAATTAATTTCTAATATTAAATCCATCATTAATTTCTAATTAATCCTCATATTAATGCCTAACTTAATTCGCGTTGACCGTCATTAATTCCCGAAAATTCTTCTTCGTCTTTTAATTACCCGACGGAGGGTGCGGGGCATAACATCCCTCCCCCCTTATAAGAAGTTTCGTCCTCGAAACTGGCGTACCTTATAGGAAGAGATTTGGATATAGCTCCTTCATTTGATCCTCAAGCTCCCACGTGGCTTCGCGCTCCGTATGGTTACTCCACTGAACTTTAACATACGGAATGACGCGTCGGCGTAAGACTTGATCCTTTTTATCCACAATCTTTATTGGTTTCTCTTCGTAAGTGACGTCTTCTTTCACATCTAAGGGTTGGGCTTCAAAGACATGGCTTGGATCCGATACGTATTTCCGTAGTTGAGATACGTGGAATACGTTATGGACTTGGGATAAACTCGGAGGTAAGGCTAGTCGGTATGCTCTTTCACCGACTTTACCAAGAACTTCGTAAAGACCAATATATCTAGGGCTCAGCTTGCCCTTCACTCCAAATCTAGCAACTCCCTTGGTTGGTGAAACTCGTAGGTAAACCTTGTCACCCTCCTCAAACTCCAACGGTCGTCTCTTGGTGTCGGCCCAACTTTTACTGCGATCTTGAGCCACCTTGAGTTTCTCTCTTATCACCTTGACCTTTACCACTGTTTGCTCCACCAATTCGGGTGCGGTGATTGTCCTTTCTCCCACTTCATCCCAACAGATCGGGGATCTGCACTTCCGCCCGTATAGCGCTTCGAATGGCGCCATGCCAATTGCACTGTGATAGCTTTTATTATATGAAAACTCCATTAACTTCAACATGCTATCCCAGTTCCCTTTGAAATCCAAGGCGCATGCTCTCAGCATGTCTTCTAATGTTTGGATGGTCCTCTCGGATTGTCCATCCGTTTGCGGGTGGTATGCTGTGCTCATTCTCAACTCTGTACCCATAGCTTTCTGGAATGCTCTCCAGAACTTAGAGGTGAACTTGGGGTCACGGTCCGATACGATGCTGACTGGAACTCCATGTAGGCTTACAATGTTATCCACATAGATATTGGATAATCTTTCATACTAGGTACCATGAGGCATGGCTATAAAATGAGCCGTTTTCGTCAATCTGTCTACAATTACCCAAATCATTTCGTTTCCATTGCGGGTCTTGGGTAGTCCCATTACGAAGTCCATCGTCACGTGCTCCCATTTCCATTCTGGAATCTCTAGTGGCATCATCAAGCCACCAGGTCGTTGATGTTCAGCCTTGACTTGTTGGCATACCAAGCACCTTTCGACATGTATCGCAATTGATCTTTTCATCCCCATCCACTAATAGTTTCTTTTAAGATCTTTGTACATCCTTGTGCTCCCGGGATGAATAGACATCTTTGAGTTATGCGCTTCTTGGAGCAATTCCGTCCTGAGTTCGTCCTTACTTGGAACGCATAACCGGTTTTGAAACCATAGACTTCCATCTTCTCGCAACTGGAAGTCCTTTACTGGTCCCGCAGCT
Source organism: Eustoma russellianum (assembly GCA_036186865.1). Lineage (NCBI taxonomy): Eukaryota > Viridiplantae > Streptophyta > Magnoliopsida > Gentianales > Gentianaceae > Eustoma > Eustoma russellianum. The sequence continues at coordinate 31,429,682 of AP025068.1, forward strand.
AGTTTGTCTCGGATTTCTCTCAGTGCCGGATCCTCATACTGTACTTCTTTAATTCTGTCTACCAAGTCTGGACTGATAGACAAGGCTGTAAGGACATTTGTCACTGAATCTACCAATTCAAGATCAAACTCTTCGATCTCTCTTTCCAACGGAGACTGTCTCGCGTGACTAGACTTTCTGCTCAATGCGTCTGCCACTCTGTTGGCTTTACCTGGATGGTAGTTGATGGTCAAGTCATAGTCCTTGAGTAACTCCAACCATCTCCTTTGTCTCATATTCAACTCCTTCTGCGAGAATAGATACTTTAAGCTCTTATGATCCGTGAACACGGCACATTTCTCTCCATATAGGTAGTATCTCCAGATCTTAAGAGCAAATACCACAGCTGCGAGTTCCAAGTCATGCGTCGGGTAGTTCTGCTCATATGGTTTCAATTGTCTTGACGCGTATGATATGACTCGTTCATTTTGCATCAAAACACAACCTATAAACAGAACGTTAGTTTAAGACTAGCATATGTATATACACTGCATTAATTTTAATGATGTACATACCTAGTCCTTTCTTAGACGCGTCGCTATAGATCACGAAACCGTCGGTGCCGGAAGGTTGTGCCAACACCGGGGCTGTGGTCAATCTCTTCTTGAGCTCGGTAAAGCTCTGCTCGCATTCCGCAGTCCATTCGAACTTAGTCTTCTTCTGCGTAAGTCGACTCAATGGAACTGCTATTGTTGAGAAACCCTCAACGAACTTCCTATAATAGCCTGCCAAGCCTAGGAAGCTTCTGACTTCGGTCACATTGGTGGGTCTTGGCCATTCAGTGATGGCTTCTATCTTTTTAGGATCCACCGAGATCCCATCTTCCGAAATCACGTGACCAAGAAAGGCCACACTCCTTAGCCAAAATTTACACTTGCTGAACTTGGCGTAGAGCTTTTGTTGTCTCAGGATTTGTAACACCACTCTTAAGTGTTCGGCGTGGGCTTGCTCATCGGGGGAGTAGACCAACATGTCATCGATGAACACCACTACAGATTGATCCAACTGCTCTCGAAACACAGTGTTCATCAAGTCCATAAAGGCCGCTGGGGCATTAGTTAAACCAAAAGGCATCACCAAAAATTCATAATGCCCGTATCGAGTCCGAAAAGCGGTCTTAGGGACGTCTCCCGCTTTCACAAGCAATTGATGGTAACCTTGACGGAGGTCAATCTTTGAAAACCAGCGAGCTCCCTTTAGCTGATCGAATAAATCTTCGATCCTTGGCAGAGGGTATTTGTTCTTGATGGTGATCTTGTTCAGTTCGCGGTAATCAATACACAACCGCATACTGCCATCTTTCTTCTTCACAAATAATACAGGGGCTCCCCAGGGTGATAGACTGGAGCGAATCAGCTTCTTGTCCAACAATTCCTGAAGTTGCCCCTTCCGTTCTTTAAGTTCAGCTGGCGCCATTCTGTAAGGTGCCTTAGATATAGGCTCTGCTCCAGGAATCAGGTTGATTTCAAACTCCACTTCCCTTGATGGCGGTACTCCCGGTAAGTCGTCCGGAAATACATCCTTAAACTCGTTGATCACCGGAATTTGCTACATAGAGGGAACCTCCTGCTTCGCATCTAGAGCATACACCATAAACCCCTCAGCTCCTTTCTGTAAAGCTCTAAAGGCCTTAATTGCTGTCATGTATATCTTCTTTGGAGCTTTGTTCATTTTGACATTCCCTTGTATCGTGATGTTATTCATCTCGGGGTCCTTGAGGGTCACTTGCTTGAGCTTACAATCGATATTGGCATGATTCTTGGTCAGCCAATCCATGCCCAATATTACATCGAAGTCCTTCAGTGGGATTGGGAAAAAGGTCACTGAGAATAGTTTCCCCTCTAATTCTAAATCACAATTCTTGTACTGATGGTGAGAAATCAGCACTTGTTCTCCTGCTGCTTGCATCCTAAATGGGTTCTCAAGCCATTCGGGTAAACAGTCGAGCCCTTTGGCGAATCGCTTAGAGATGAAGGAGTGGCTAGCTCCACTATCAAATAATACGTTGGCAGATACTTTGTTAACTAAGATCACACCTATTCACAGGGAGTAACACATAAAAGTTTCACATAAAGCACATATTCAGTTATCAACTTAGAAAACTAAAATCCAACTTAAACCACAATTATTTAACTTAGGTCGTACCTGTCACCACGTTCGCATCCTCTTGGACTTCAGCGTCCGTCATCGCGTGGACTCTCGCATTAGGCCTGCCTCGCTGCTGCTGGGCCGGCCCTGCTGCTGCCTGAGGTTTAGTATTCCATTCTGGGCAATCTTTAATTCTATGGCCCGTCTTCCCACATTTGAAGCACGCTCCACTTACCTTCCAACATTCATCCACGTGTCTTTTATGGCAGTGTGGGCATTCTGCAGGTGCTGGGCGATCAGGTTGGTTTAGTTGCGGTGCCCTTTGCACTGGCCCCGCTTGCCCTTTTCTGGGGATCTTGACCCAACGTCCGGGTCTACTTCCGCTTTGCTCCACCCTTGGTCTCTTGCTCGATTCTTCCCGAGCCTCTCTTTGTTGCGACCTACGCATGTCACTCTCCACCCGGTAACATGCGTCCAACATTTCCTCAAACGTTTTCAAGCTAGACCCCGCTATGGCCGTCCGTATGCGGGGATTCAAACCTTCCTCAAACTTCAGCATCTTCATGCGGTTGTTTTCCAGTACCATGGGCGTAAACTTGCCCAAGACATGAAACCTATCTGCATAATCCGAGACAGACATCCTCCCTTGTTCAAACTTGTCAAACTGCCTCATTTTCTCCAAAATGGCAGTCTCAGGCACGTAGTAATCTTTGTATGCCTGTACAAATTGTCTCCATTGAATGGGAAGAGTCAACTTTGGTAACATGCCGTTCCACCAGGCATTGGCTCGGCCAATCAAAAATGGCGTGGCCATATCCACCTTGAGTTCTTCAGGCACTTGCACCAGCCTGAAGCATTTTTCTACTTCATCGAGCCAGAACCCAGCCACCTCTGGGTCAGTGGTCCCTTCAAAGTTTGGGGCATGCATCTTACGCATTTCCCCAATGTAATACCTGATGCCTTGTTGGGGAGGTGGTGGAGGAGGTTGTTGTGGCTGCTGCTGTTGTTGGGCAACTCCTTGAGCTATCACTGTGATAGCATCAATCAACGCTTGGGGAACTAGGACTGGTGGTGGTGGTGGAGGGTTATCATTTCCGTTGCCACCGTTTCCTTGGTTATCGCGTCTAGGAGGCATCTTTCTGCAAGATCACGCTTATTAGTATCTCGCAGTTCCAAAAATAAATGCCGAGGGTCCATAATATGGTACAAGACAGAATTTATAAATGAAAATAACTACATTTATTGATTTCACTTAATCGCGCTCGTCCACACACACCCATCCCAATCAAACTTAAATCTAAGAGTGCATACTTAGACTTAAAGATCAACTTACGATGAAAATCATAGCTTAAGACTCTACATGTCATAACCTAGGTCTCCGAGGTAGATCTGAAACCTAGGCTCTGATACCACCTGTAGCGCCCCGACCCGGACAGCGGAATCCGAACCGGTACACCCGTCGTAGCTTACTGAGAAGACTACAAGACGTCTCATCTCTCGAATACACATCATCAATGACGTAAGAGAAATAAATGCGGAAACATATATCTCGGAAGTCTAAACCATTAATGCAATACGTCAATGATAACCAAAACCTCAAAAGGCAACCATAGTAATAACGACTAATCCTCAAACGAATGAATAAACTGAAATAAATAACAACTGTCTCAACTAGCACCCATCACGTCCCTATGTATCCCATTCAGCCCACTCGCCGTCGTCTTCTATAAATATCATGTCGTAGCTAGACTCATCTGCAAAGACAAAGGCAGTACCCTTAGCGAACGCTAGCAAGTAACCCGCTTATAAGACATACGGGATCAACACATGGCAAGACATGAGTAATATATAATTCAAGGGACTTGAGGGGCACATGTCTTGTAAACTTTCAAATATAGAATTGAATAACGTAGTAAAGCAAGTACAACAATTTGTTCACATTTACAATTCGTAGGCAATCAGGTACCACACACGTTCATACCACATTGACTCTCGTGATGCATGTCAAAAGATGCACTACACTACACATTCACGTATGCATGAACGCTTTCTCTTTCAAAACAGTGCAATGCATGTCACAATGTCCGGTCACTTCACATAACTTTATACCCTGTAACGCGCCCCGGCTTATATTTCCATCCCGGTTTACGTTACAGCCAACTTTATACCCTGTAATGCACCTCGGCTTATATTTCCATCCCGAGTAGCATTACAGACAACTTTATACCCTGTAACGCGCCCCGGCTTATATTTCCATCCCGGTTTACGTTACAGTCTTTTGTGCCCTACAATGCGCCCCGGCTTAAATTTCCATCCCGGTTTACATTGCAGGTCACCTTCGCAAATTTGTGCCGAAGCACCTTTCTTTTCAAATCAATATGCAAATGCACGTGCCATGATGCAAGACTCCTCTCTTCATTCTCATTTCTCATTCTCGTATGCAAGTCACAATAATATAAGTCACTCATGTACACATGCGCAAGTATAAACACACACGAATTCCACTAACATACCCGTCATCACTTAGGCTTCGACTATCGCGTCAACATTTAGTCATGATCCTAAGATCCATAACCTAAGACGAATATCCCTAACCATTCCTCGTTGAACACTCAACCACCTCGTACCTTCATCTCCTAACTCGCCTAAGTCATTCCCGTTGAACCTCGATTCGAGAACCCCTCGAAGTCACCGACATTGGTTCACCATCCTAGGTCATGTTCCCAAGGCTTATACTACCCTTAATCAGGTCTTAAGAAGTCTCTAACGTCATCCGGAGACTCCCCGAACTTCCCTCTTTATTCCTCTATTTTTCACAAAATTGACGGACTTCATCCCCTATACTTCGATCGATCGATGTCCAGCTGGGGACATCGATCTCTCCACTTCGATCGATCGATGTCCAACTGGGGACATCGATCTCTCAGCCTGTTCCTACATCGATCGATCGATGTCCTTCTGGGGACATCGATCTCTCAAACCTCCTGTACATAGATCGATCGATGTCCTTCTGGGGACATCGATCTCTCAGCAACCTATACATCGATCGATCGATGTCCTTCTGGGGACATCGATCTCTGACATCGATCGATCGATGTCTACGTTTCCCCAAATTTTCTCTGCGTTTTCTGCAGACCTTCAACCAAGTGGTTCCAACGTACCCAAATCCATTCAAGCCTAAACCCTGCTATGGTCACCCGCCTAGATTGCAGACTCAAACCCTACGCACCTCGCCAACTCATGATCCAAGCCTAAAACGCAATTACCCCGACTTTATCCAACCAAAAATCCCATCTTTTCCTCAACCCTCACACAAGCATGCAATCACGCCAAGGAGGGATGCAGGGGTAGGGATTTGCAGGATTTCACGCAATCAACAACATCAATAAACACCTTTTCACATACATTGGCCAAATCTTGAAACCAAAACACATAAATCATATGCAAATAATCAAAGAACGAATCTACTGCATGGTGATCCAATTTAATAGCAAAATAGGCCGTTTATCTTTCTCAAATCGTAGGAACTTATAAGAAAGTTACTTGCCTTTGATTACTCGAAGACGAAATAGGGAACGAACTAAGGCTGGATCAATTCCTGGAGAGTGTATTCCTCTCTACTCTGGAAGAAACGGCTAGGGCAGGGAAAAGCGTCGATGTTTTCTGAAAAGTGAATAAACTGACGCTTTGTCAGTTTTTATATGGGAAGGGAAAAGTTTGGTGTTTCTAAATTATACTGTTATCTATTTATCTTAAAGGATAAACTTAATTATTTAATTCTAAGTTAAACATAATTAATTTCTAATATTAAATCCATCATTAATTTCTAATTAATCCTCATATTAATGCCTAACTTAATTCGCGTTGACCGTCATTAATTCCCGAAAATTCTTCTTCGTCTTTTAATTACCCGACGGAGGGTGCGGGGCATATTAGTTCAGCCAGCAGGGGTTCTGGTTTGCCCGGCGTGTGGAAGCCGCCGGGCCAGGGATTGCTGGAGAAAGATGAGGGCGTGCTTTAACTGTGACAAAGTTGGCCACATGGTGAAGGAGTGTCTTGAGCCACGAAGGATAACCTTAAACGTGGCACCCCAGCAGAGACTGCGCGGATACACGTCATGACGGACACTGAGGTTCAGGGGTCCAACGACGTAGTCACAGGTACATTTGATGTTTTGAGTTTTTAATTGGTTATGATAATGTTATTTGTGTAACTTTGTGTTTGAACCCTTAATTCCTTAGGTGTCATCTTACTGAATAGAGTCCCAGCGAATGTTTTACTTGATAGTAGAGCTAGCCACTCGTTCGTTGATAAGAGGTTTGTCAAGAACCTTCAAAGCAGTCCCGAATGGTTAGAGACACGGTATCATGTGCTTGCAGCTGGAGACCAGGTGACCGTCTCACACCACTTGTACAAGAATTGCATATTGGAGATAGAGGATTGATAGTTCGAAGGAGCACTGATACCAATCCAGATGAGCGATTTTGACGTGATTCTGGGCATGGATTGGTTAGCCAAGTATTACACTCACATTGATTGCAGGCAGAAGCAGGTTGTGTTCAATGACCCTACTAAGGAAGAGTTTACCTATCGGGGGAACACAAAACAAAAGAAGCTACCTCGCAACATCTACCTGACTGCAGCACGAGCATACAAGTCATTAAGAAAAGAAGATGAAGGATTTCTTGTGTATGCTTTGAATGTTGATGCAGAGACTCCATCGATAGATGATATCCCAATGGTGCGAGGGTTCGAAGATGTTTTCCCTGATGAGCTACCAGGTTTTCCATCGAACAAGGAAGTGGAGTTCGAGATCAATTTGATACCAGGAGCTAAGCCGATCTCGAAAACGCCATACAGAATGGCACCAGCAAAATTGAAAGCGCTCAAGGAGCGGTTACAAGAATTATCGGACTGTAAGTTCATAAGGCCGAGTGTTTTGCCTTGGGAAGCACCAGTTTTATTCGTGAAGAAGAAGGATGGTATTATGAGACTATGCATTGATTACCGTGAGCTCCACAAGATCACGATAAAGAATAAGTATCCGCTACCGAGGATCGATGACCTCTTCGATCGGCTAAAGGTAACGTCTCTTTCAATTCCGTAAGTTTGTATATTGTAAATATCGACATATATAAAACTAAATTGTGTGCAGGGTGCTAAAGTGTTTACAAAGATTGATCTCTAGTTGGGCTACCATCAGTTGAAAATCAAGGCGGGAGATGTAGCTAAGACGGCATTCCGCACTCGATATGGGCACTACGAATTTCTTGTAATGCCCTTTGGATGACGAATGCACCTGCGACATTCATGGATTTGATGTATACCGTGTTTAGAGAGCAGTTGGATCAATTCATCTAATCACAAATATTTCAAAATATCAAATAACAAATATTTTCAAATATTCAAATAACTCCTAACTCCCGTGTGTGTGTATGTATATATATATATATGTGTGTGTGTGTGTGTGTGTGTGCGCGCGTGTGTGTGTCTATGTATATATATATATATATACATGTGCATATACACGTATATACATACACATACATCTCTCGGCCTATTTTTCTCTAACCCACTATCCAATTCACCCACCCCTGCCCCCACACCCTCGGCCACCCTCACTGCCCCCCGCCAGACTGGTTTCCCACCCCACTCCCTCGGCCCAACCCCCTCCCCTTCTCCTAAAACCCTATTTCACTCACCTAACTTTCTACCCCTTGACCTCCTTCTAAAACACACACCACTCATATTTTCACATACCAAATACCTTAAACAGCAAGTACAATTCATGCCTAACACACTACACCAGCACACACGCCTCATGTGCTGCTCACGCATCGCCATTTCACCGGTGCGTAGGCTGCTGACGCTGCCGCCTTCAACTAAAAATTCAGCTTGCACGATTTTCAACTGGATTCAACCATCAAATCATACAAAATCCAAACTTATGCCACCATCAAATTTATCCAAAATCCATACCAATTCCCAATTTCACATATATATAATCATACATATATCATATACTATATATCATATACATATACGAATTATACTAATATTTATACCAAAAGCCAGTCTCGGCCGAAGCCTTTACACATAAAACACATAAATAGTTTTTGGCCATACCCGTATAAAACACCAAATTTTCAATGCATATCCACGGCCATATTACATATATATATGTGTGTGTCTATATATATATATATATATATATATATATGTATGTATGTATGTATATATACATATGTATATATATATATGTATATTTATAAAAAAAAATATATATATGTATATATATATATTTATGCAATCACATATACGTATGCATGATGCTCACGCTTATACGAAAATATAGTTACGTGGTTTGCAAAATCATAACGAATACAGATATGGTACTTACCTCTACGCATATATACTATAGAATATTAATCGAACTAGGGTTGACTTCAAAAAATACTCCTCGGTTTCTCCTTCTCTAGGGTCGGCCGGCTGGTTAAGATGGGGGAATGGTGGATGGCCGATTTTAATGTGTATAGGGTTAGGGTATGGTTTTATATATAGAGAGAATTAGGATTCCTAATTGATATAGGAGATATATTTAGGGATTATTGGGGCAAAAGTAATCTCCTTTCTCCTCTCCTTGAAGTCGGCCAAAGCTTGGTATGGTAGGGGTGGGGAGGGTGTGCTGCCGAAATCTCTGTGTATGTGATGGATAGGGTTTAGTTAGGTGTGTATGTATTGCTAGTTACTTTTCCTAAGATACATAGGAAATATACTTTGGATTAATCACTTGCATTTAACTCTATCCTATATATATTCCTATCCCACTCCAATAATATAGGATAACTATTATCCTATATTTAATATATGTAACTTTTTATTTTTTTATTTTTTTCTTTTTATTTTCCTTTTCAAAATTACGGGCATAACAAACTCAATACCCAAATCTACTTTTATGAATTAGACCATGCAATTTTTAGCATTATTAATTCAAATTATCATATAAAGTCACTTAATATGAGGGATAAAAATATATATACAAATGGCTCATTGAATTCTTCAACACTTAGACCGTGTTCATCTGCCGACAAAACAAACATAGACCTAACGCCAACTCAGCATCAAATAAATACACCAACAAAAAAAATTAAAATCTTTGATGAGGGAGTGAGTTCTCCCCCACCTGTACCAGAGGCCCCTTAGCCAGGTGGGATGTAAATCGAGGGATGTGTTCCACCGGTAGCCCTGCAAAGGGAGAGGACACTCGAGACTCAGCCAGTCCAGAGACAACCCTTGTAATATTTCAACAAGGATTGTCTCCACACGGACTCGAACTCGGGACGTCGGGGTTCTAGCCCCAATCACCTTTGCCATTTACCACTGGACTATGCCCCTGGGCAAAAAAAAAATTAAAATCTGGATCGTGTACAATCCTAATGATCTCATTACTCAAGAAACAAATTCCAATGGACTCAATATCCATAACAATCCCATCAATGAAATGCATTCATATACATACTCTTATATATTAGTCCCAACAATGTAGAGGATCACAAGATACAATATGTCAAGTAGGTCTGAGTTTGTATTGTTAGACTAGGATGTTGGTTAAACAAAAAAGAAAAATTAGAATATGAAGAAAGGGAAGAGGAAACACTAAACCAAAAATCGCAAAAAATGAGAAAAACACACAAACACAAAAACACTTGAACAAAACCTTAGGTAGAAACCTAGGAATACTCGAAGACCAACAAAACTTACTTTATGAAAATATTTTGAGATAATTATTTTTACATGTGCTTAAGCATAAACATTTAGATTTCTTATAGTTTAAAATTCGATCTTCATACATATTATGTTTTTGGACTAAACTAGAAATGAGATTTTTCAGTCAAAGTCAATGAAAATTGTACTTTATATCTAAAATTACAGAGGGTGTAAAAGTAAAAGTTCTAAACCAGAGAGGGTGTCTCGAATCATATGTCAAAACACATATAGTCAAAAGATGATAATTTTGGTTAACTTTGACAGAAAACCTCTCATTTCCAGTTTTATAAAAAAAACTCAGAAGGTTTAAAGGTTGACATTTAAAATAAAGAAGGTCTATATATAATTATACCTAAACACATAGGGTAAAGGTAATTATCGTAAATATTTTCACTTCTTGTGCTCCTTTCTCTTTTTCCCTACTCATTGTGATTTTCAAGAATTTAATGGACGACAAGCTTCATCCCAATTCACATGCTTAGACACTCCAACTCCTTTCTCTTTATCCCTCTTTTCCAATGTCTCAAAGGTAGATATGACTTAAACATGATCTATATCAATGAGATATTGCATGGTTCAAAATGTATGAAATCTCACAATCTCACCACCAAATCCCATGGATGATATCCCAGCAGGAACATCAATCTTAGTGTAAGACCTGTTTAGAAATGGTCTTCCTAAAATAATGGGCATGAAGATGAAGATGGCTCGTTCTCCATACCAATTGCATATAAATCATCAGGGAGGACTAACTCATTTACCTGCCCAAGGATGTCTCCTCCATTACCCCTTTTCGATCAATTAAGGAATAATCAACTAATTGATAAACTATTCCCGTTTTCTTAAGAGGTCCTAAATGAGCTTACATGAGATGAGGTTCATACACACTTAAAATCATAAGACAGTAGGTAGTGATATCTCATCTTTATATAGCCTATATATTTCTCAAAATGGCCAATGTTAGACAATATTCTCAACATCTGCTCTCACATGGCAACTTGACTTGACATACACATGAGGCTGAGAGCCTGCCCTCAGTCACAAACCACAAGCCAGACATGAACATCTTGACTTAAATGAGGGAAGACAACAAATGGCCAACCATAGCCAAGCAAGGCGTGAGTTCACATTTTAAAGTGGCTCTGTTAACATGTTAAAACTTGACATTACATGAGGTGATGCTCGTATCCACTCAAAACCTTAAGACAATGTTAGGTCCCTTAGAACACACTAGAAGGGGGGGGGGGGTTGAATAGTGTGTTCACCAAGTATGGATATTTTGTGGCTATTTTTCGTTTTTGAGTGCAACCAATACTTGGATGTGTTCTTTAGAAAGAATAAAACTTGAAAGACAGTAAAGAACACAAGTATGTATAGAGGTTCAAGTCAAGAGACTCTACTCCTCTACCTTCTTGATGTTTCACAAGAAGGATTTTGAAATGGGGATTGTTATTTCTTTTGGGGGAAACAACAATCAAAACAAAATCAAGAAAATACAAAAACTAGGCACCTTGCCTAGACCACAACCAAGAATTCTAACCCTTTGAAGTTTAGCCTCCAAAGATCTTCTTTGCCCTCAAAGAAATCTTGTAGGGAGAATAGTGCACCACACACTATCAACTAACCCTTCAAAGTCTAGAAAACTCAAACAAAGAGCACCCTTGCTCCTTGACCAACAATCTACCCAATCTCTCACAGAATAATCTCACCAAGAAGAAGACTCTTCTTCTTACAATAATCACTCTCAACAATAAAGTAAAGATGTACAAAGATTACAAATATTTTGAGAGCTTGAGCTTGAGAGAACTTGAGAGCTTGCAATGTAGAAAGTTGTTGAGGAAAGTGGAAGAAACCCTGTTTTTATCAACTTCAAAGTTTCTTCCCGTTTGAAACCCTCTGCACTGACATTAATGGGTTTTGGCATCATGTGTTGGTGAGTCCTCATCATTGGAGATCTCCCTTTGGCATGTAGCAACATTCTTGGAGAGATTTCAAAGTGAATGCCAAGAAAGGAAACCTGAAAAACTCAACAGAGAGGAGCCTGCAAAAAAGACACTAAAAAGAGAGGGTACAAAGAGTCAACTGATGTTAAAAACTGAAGTTCAAGACCTTTGTAACGTTAGTCACATGAAGCGCCTAATGTGCAAAAGCACAGGCGTTCGAAGTGACATTGAGCGCTTGATGTAAAAATGAACAGTCGTTCGAAGTCACATCAAGCGCCTAATGTGGGCTTCTTAAGTCGTTCGAAGTCACATGAAGCGCTTAATGTGGCACTTCATGCTTGTTCGAACTAACTCTGACTTTTACTCAGAGAAAATACTTAGGAGTACGTGCCCAGCCAGGGGAAAAGTACTTTTGGCATAGTGGACTGCATAAAGCGCCTAAAGAGACGTTCAAAGTGTTCGCACTTTTCAACAGGTCACATAAAGCGCCTAATTAGGCGTTCAAGGTGTCCAGTTTTTCAAACACTCACATGAAGCGCCTAATCTAGGCGTTCGAAGTGTTCGCAGATCCAGACACTTCACATAAAGCGCCTAATCTAGGCGTTCGAAGTGTACTGGACTCCACCAAGGTACATTAAGCGCCTAATGTAGGCGTTCAAAGTATACTGACTTCAAACAACACACATGAAGCGCCTAATCCCTTGTTCAATGTGCCAAAATGTGCAAATCATCAAAACTCAACATATTCTAACATTCTCCCTCTTTTTGATGATTTCACAACATGCATAGCTTATCAAAGATCCCCCTTAACATATGCTCCCCCTCACTAGGTGCAACGAAAAAAATAACTTGAGCAAAATGAGATGATGAACAATTTAAATGAACATCAGCAATAAAATCAAGTTATGAAATTTTCATTCAATAATTGCAGGAAAAATGACACCAACAAAAAGAAAACAAATTACATAGCACCACCACTTGGTGGTGTAAAGCCACTAAAGCCAAAACCTACACTAGCGGCAAAATCTATGAATCCACCCATGGATCCTCCAACATCTCCCGAGCCACCAGCATCACCACCACCGCCAGCACCGCCACTGCCACCAGCACCACCACTTTCTCCCCCTAAATCATCAAAATTAGGAGGAAGAGCCCATGGACAGACTTGCATGAGTGCATTGCGAAATGCAGTCATGCGCAGTTCATTACGCTCATTACGAGCTTCATTCCGGACATGCCGAGCTTCATGCTCAGCATCACGAAGATGCAATTGTTGAACAGTCTGTTCAAGGGCAGCAATGCGTGATAGCAATTCCGAAGAATTACTACCACCAGCAGCATCTTGAGGTCCCTCCGCGACCTCATCTTCATCAGGAATGGTGGTGGCCTTCCGTTTCTGCGAATCAACAGCCTGAGCGATGTTGTAGTGATCATAGACTTCAGATTTAGCAACTGGGGTCAGGTCTTCATCAGAAATTTCAACGCCTTTTGATTTTAACAATATTGTGACAATATTGGCAAAAGGCAAAGCTTTTGACCCTTTTCGGAGAGCTGCAAACATGACTTCTATGAAAATCCAGGCGAGATTCAGCTGGGTCAGATGTTTGAGACGGTAAGAGACATAGAAATCCATGTTGCTTGGATTTCTAGTGGCCTTACCATTGATGCAGTAGGTGACCACCGCTAGCAAGATGCGATCCACCAATGGCATGTTCTGAGTCTTTTTGGAGGGGAAATACCCCAAATCGAATTTAACATCCTGCTCATGGACGCCGTATTTGACACTCCAGTCAAATACAGAGAAATCAGTCAATCCCTCGTTTCGGATTCTCAGGACTTCACAAATTTCAGGAATAGTGAAGCTGAGAGGAGTACCATCAATAACAGTGTTGAGGGAAAAAGGTTGAGACTCAGATTGTGGAGTGACCCACAAATTTGAATAGAATAGCCGGGTGTGCTAGTGGGAGTATTTTTGCATATCAGGCCTGGACCAAAGAGATGTCCAGCCCTGATGTTCCAACAGAGGAACAACTTCAAAAGCAGTGCTCGTCTCAGGAAGATTGCTGAGATTGAGCAGTTTCAGAGGGATAATAAGACGATTTGATGCTACCCATTCTCGGAATAGCATGCCGGAGTAGTAGGAGACATGAGCACCTTTGTCAATGGTGCGTGGAGGCTTCTTGATGTCGGGCTCAAATTTCTTCAACCAAGGAAAGTTGTCCTTGGTGAGCCCTTCACGGATGGTTGTGATTTCTGGAGGCTCGACAATTCCTTGTCCAGCCGTTTGTTTTCGCTTTTGTGTGCGTGGGCGTTTGGAAGGACCAGCAGAAGCCATTAGATAAGGAGTTTAAAGAAGGAGAGGTCTTGAAGATTTTAGGGCAAGATGAGGAGTGATGAAGAAAGAAAGAGGAGAGGTTGGATTTTAAAGGGTGAAGGAAGGAAGAGGAAGAGTTTGTGGAGTAATGGTGGGAGAAGGAGGTAAGGGAGAAGTGGGAGAGTGGGAGAGAGAAGTTTGAGGAAGAAGATGAAGGGTTAAAGTGTATGGGGAAGGGGAAGAGGCAGACGTGGGAGAGTGGAAAGAGAAAGAGGCGGCTGGTGAATTGATGGTCCTTGAATGGCGTGAAAACTGAAGAGGCGGCGAAAAGACAATGTAAGAATAGGGTTAAAGCGCCTATTGTGACATCGAACGACTTCATAAGAAAGGATGAAGCGCCTAATGTCACATTGAACGACAGTGGAGATGAGGATTGAGCGCTCAATGTAACATCGAACGAGTGAACAAAATCAGATCAAGCGCTTGATCCTACATCGAACGCCTTAACAAAGGAACATAAAGCGCCTGATGTCACTTCGAACAAGTGACATCCTTAACATCAGGCGCTTGATGTAACATCGAACGCCTGAGGAGAGTATGATGAAGCGCTTTATGTGTACTGATCTTGAAAATTTTTGAAATTTTCATGCTCAAAACTCAAGATGGTTTTATCAACCCATATTGAGCAACCCCAACCTACTTCTTATGGATAAAAAGACATCGCTAGGCAAGGGTTTCGTAAAAATGTCCGCAAGTTGGTCATGTGTAGGAACAAATTCTACACTTACCAAGTTCTTTTGTACACAATCACGGATGAAATGATACCTCACTTCAATGTGCTTGGTCCGAATATGTTGGACGGGATTTTGTGCAATATTTATGGCGGACGTGTTATCACACAAAATTGGCACCTTTGAGAAGTGAATGTTATAATCATTTAACGTGTTAGTCATCCATAAAAATTGTGCACAACACGAGGCGGCCGACACATATTCGGATTCCGCCGTAGAGAGAGACACACTGTTTTGTTTCTTGGAGAACCAAGAAACGAGACAATCTCCAAGAAACTGACAAGTTCCGGAGGTGCTCTTTCTATCAACTAGACTCCCCGCATAATCGGAGTCACAATAACCTCTTAAATCAAAACATGCATTCTTAGGATAAAATAGACCAAATTTCAAAGTACTTCTAAGGTATCTAAGGATGCGTTTTACCGCAATAAAATGCATCTCCCTAGGATCACTTTGAAATCTAGCACATAAGCATACTGCATGTAAAATATCGGGTCTACTAGCCGTTAAATAAAGTAGACTACCTATAATGCCACGATACAAGGTTATCTCGACATGCTTTTCCTTTTCATCCTTGTCAAGCTTTGCACTTGTGCTCATAGGAGTGTTCACCTCTCTTCCTTCACCAAAGTTGTACTTTTTGAGCAAGTCTCTTGTGTATTTGGCTTGGGAAATGTACACACCATCCTTGGTTTGCTTGATTTGTAATCCAAGGAAATAATTTAGCTCGCCCATCATACTCATCTCGAACTCACCTTGCATAAGACTAGCAAATTGCTCACAAAGACAATTGTTAGTAGCACCAAAAATAATATCATCAACATATACTTGGACAATTAAATGATTCCTACCTTGTTCTTTAATGAACAAAGTAGTGTCAACTTTACCTCTTGAAAAACTATTATTAAGAAGAAAAGTACTTAAACTCTCGTACCAAGCTCTTGGATCTTGTTTGAGGCCATAAAGAGCCTTTTTAAGTTTGAAGACATAATGTGGTGAATCATGACATTCAAACCCGGGAGGTTGTGCAACATACACTTCCTCTTGAATAACACCATTCAAGAACGCGGATTTAACATCCATTTGGTAAAGTGTAAAATCTCTATAACAAGCATATGCTAATAGCATTCTAATAGCTTCAAGCCGTGCTACGGGTGCAAATGTCTCATCAAAATCAATACCTTCTTCTTGACGGTATCCTTGAGCAACTAACCTAGCCTTGTTTCTAGTGACATTACCTTGATCATCCATCTTGTTACGAAAAACCCATTTCGTACCAATAATAGGATGATCGTGTGGTTTGGGAACTAACTCCCAAACATTACTTCTTTCAAATTGGTTTAATTCTTCTTGCATAGCCAAGATCCAATTTTCATCAAGAAGTGCGTCTTTAATATTTTTAGGCTCTATAAGAGAGACAAATGCATTCTCTCTATATTGCCTTCGTGTGGTGATACCTCTATTTAAATCACCTATGACTAACTCTTGAGGGTGAGAACTTTTGTGCTTAAATGATCTAGGAAGATTGGATACATCACCTCCAACTTCCTCTTGATCATGTTCCGGAAGAGATGAACCTTCATCATTATCATGAACCTCATGTTCCGGAATGTGTGATGCATTTTCTACATTTTGTGAATCAACATGAGTAGAAGAGACATTTTTACTTGACTCACTAAGTTCATTTACACAAGGTGGAGGAGTGCCTTCAAGAGGTTCAACTCTCAAGTCAACGAAGATGTTTCCATTTGGAGGATCATCAACGATCTCTCGTTGAGGAACAACCATAGGAACATCCTCAAGAATTTCTTCTTGAGGAGTCACATCTGCATCCTCTTCACAATCCTCATTAAGTTTAGGTTCATCACTAAGTGACTCATTAAACTTAACATGGATTGATTCTTCCACCTTTTGACTCCTTTTGTTGAAAACACGAAATGCTTTACTATTTGAGGCATAACCTAAAAAGATACCTTCATCCGCTTTGAGGTCAAGTTTGTCCAAAGTATCTTTGGTATTAAGTATAAAACACTTGCAACCAAAGACTTTGAAATACCCAATGTTGGGAACTTTTCCATTCCAAAGCTCATAGGGTGTCACATTTAGGTATGGTCTCAAATAGACACGATTGATCACATGGCAAGCGGCATTAACCGCTTCGGCCCAAAAATACTTAGGCAAACCGAACTCATTCAACATTGCTCTACACATTTCTTGTAGAGTTCTATTCTTTCGTTCGGCCACACCATTTTGTTGAGGAGTTCTAGGTGCCGAAAGGTCATGAGAGTATCCTTTGGATACACAAAACCTTTCGAAATCACCATCGAACTCACCACCACGATCACTACGGATGGTTTTGATGGTGTCACCCACATGATTTTCCAATCGTTTACTTAGACTTATAAACTCACTACATGCATCACTTTTCTTAGCAAGAAACATCACCCATGTATAACGAGTATAGTCATCTACTACCACGAAGGTATAATGTTTACCACCCAAGCTTCTTGTTCCAACATCCCCATACAAATCCATATGAAGCAATTGTAAGGGCTTGGAGGTGGAAATATTTGTCTTGGGTTTGAAACTTGTTTTCACAAGTTTCGCCTTTTGACAAGTGTCACATAAGTCATTGTTTTCGAAACTCATTTTTGGAAGGCCTCGGACTTTATCATTTTCGCAAATAAATTTAAATATTTTGAAACATACATGTCCGAGACGTCTATGCCATAGTTGCGTCAAATCATTCTTAGCAACTAGACAAGACACATTTTGAGAAACCAAATCATTGATGCTAACTTTGTAAATATTTTTGAAACGCAAAGCTTCAAATAAAATCTTTTCTTCCTTTTTCACAACACACTTTGTTTTCAAAAACGTTACCTCATAGTTAGCATCACAAAGTTGACTGACACTTATCAAGTTAAACTTAAGACCTACAACATATAAAACATCACTAAGAGAGAAGGAATCGTTACCCACAATACCATGTCCTTTGATTTGGCCTTTGCTACCGCCAAAGTGGACAACTCCTCCGTCTTGCATAGTGAGTCTGTGGAAGAGACGTTTGTCTCCCGTCATATGGTTGGAACACCCACTGTCCATGACCCATTTGACCTTCTTGTCTTCGCTTTTTCCATTGAGTGCTAGGGCCTACAAAAGAACCATATGAAAGTGGTACCCTTTTTGTTTTGGGTCCTTGAAGGTTAGTTACCTTCACTTCGCCTTTCGGCACCCACACAAGACTCTTATTATTTTTGACTCTACACACTCTCTCTATATGGCCTTTTCTATTGCAATAAAAACATGTGGGAATGTGTTTGTGTGTATAAGAATGTTGATTGTTTTTAGCTCTACACATGCTTTCAATATGACCCTTTTTATTACAATAAAAACATGTAGGTATATGTTTGTGTGAATAAGAGTGTCTATCGTTTTTAATTTTGCACATTCTTTCTACATGACCCTTTTTATTGCAAATAAAACATGTAGGAATGTGTTTGTGTGGATAATGATGATTATTATGCTTGTGTGTTAACACGTTCCGTGATTCCCGTTTAGGGACAACATTCTTTGGCATCAAAGAAGGATTATTTCTCACGGATTTAACACAAGACTTAGGCACCTTAGTTTGTTTTGCCTTGCTTTTAGGCATGTGCCTTTGCTTCTTCAAGAGAGCTTGAGACTCCTTGAAGTGTGATGCTTGTTCATTTGTTTTTCCCTTTTTAGATGCATACAAAACGCTAGATTTAACCTTAAGTTTCATACTAGATGAGGATGCATCTTTGTCTATCTTAGTTTTATTTGCACTTTTCTTTTGAGAATTCTTATTCTCAACGGTTTTATGAGAGATGCTTGATTTCATCAAATCATTCTTCTCTTCTAGTGCAATCATATGCATAGTTAGCAAAATTTCATGCTCTAGCTGTAATGCAATATGATTTTCTACCGTGTCATTGTATTCATATATACATGCTTTAAATTCCTTTTTGACACGAGTGTATTTTAGTTCTAAGAGGTCAATTTCTTGCACTAAGTCATCTCTTTCATCTATTAATCTATAATGTGAGGATGTAGTGCATACCTCCATGTCGTCTTTGATGGCCATAAGAGAATAAAACTCCTTGTTGAGATCATCGTTACTGATCTCCGTGAGAGTTAGATTCTCATGATCATCGCAATCGCTTTCGGATCCAGACAATAAGCATTCCCAATGATATATTTCTTCTTGTAGAGCCTTCTTCTTTTGGTAGAAGGCATTCTTATCTTTTGGGAAGCTCACATGGTCAAACGTGGGTACTTTGACCTGTACACTTGAGATAGAAGGGAGTAGTGACTCTTGTCTTCTTCTTCTAGAAGCATCACTACTTGGAGAACTTGCATCAACAAATCTGAAGGGATCCATACTATGAAGATCAAATCTTGTATTTGGACTCAAATAAGCAAGATGTGGCTCTGATACCAATTGTTAGGTCCCTTAGAACACACTAGAAGGGGGGGTTGAATAGTGTGTTCACCAAGTATGGATATTTTGTGGCTATTTTTCGTTTTTGAGTGCAACCAATACTTGGATGTGTTCTTTAGAAAGAATAAAACTTGAAAGACAGTAAAGAACACAAGTATGTATAGAGGTTCAAGTCAAGAGACTCCACTCCTCTACCTTCTTGATGTTTCACAAGAAGGATTTTGAAATGGGGATTGTTATTTCTTTTGGGGGAAACAACAATCAAAACAAAATCAAGAAAATACAAAAACTAGGCACCTTGCCTAGACCACAACCAAGAATTCTAACCCTTTGAAGTTTAGCCTCCAAAGATCTTCTTTGCCCTCAAAGAAATCTTGTAGGGAGAATAGTGCACCACACACTATCAACTAACCCTTCAAAGTCTAGAAAACTCAAACAAAGAGCACCCTTGCTCCTTGACCAACAATCTACCCAATCTCTCACAGAATAATCTCACCAAGAAGAAGACTCTTCTTCTTACAATAATCACTCTCAACAATAAAGTAAAGATGTACAAAGATTACAAATATTTTGAGAGCTTGAGCTTGAGAGAACTTGAGAGCTTGCAATGTAGAAAGTTGTTGAGGAAAGTGGAAGAAACCCTGTTTTTATCAACTTCAAAGTTTCTTCCCGTTTGAAACCCTCTGCACTGACATTAATGGGTTTTGGCATCATGTGTTGGTGAGTCCTCATCATTGGAGATCTCCCTTTGGCATGTAGCAACATTCTTGGAGAGATTTCAAAGTGAATGCCAAGAAAGGAAACCTGAAAAACTCAACAGAGAGGAGCCTGCAAAAAAGACACTAAAAAGAGAGGGTACAAAGAGTCAACTGATGTTAAAAACTGAAGTTCAAGACCTTTGTAACGTTAGTCACATGAAGCGCCTAATGTGCAAAAGCACAGGCGTTCGAAGTGACATTGAGCGCTTGATGTAAAAATGAACAGTCGTTCGAAGTCACATCAAGCGCCTAATGTGGGCTTCTTAAGTCGTTCGAAGTCACATGAAGCGCTTAATGTGGCACTTCATGCTTGTTCGAACTAACTCTGACTTTTACTCAGAGAAAATACTTAGGAGTACGTGCCCAGCCAGGGGAAAAGTACTTTTGGCATAGTGGACTGCATAAAGCGCCTAAAGAGACGTTCAAAGTGTTCGCACTTTTCAACAGGTCACATAAAGCGCCTAATTAGGCGTTCAATGTGTCCAGTTTTTCAAACACTCACATGAAGCGCCTAATCTAGGCGTTCGAAGTGTTCGCAGATCCAGACACTTCACATAAAGCGCCTAATCTAGGCGTTCGAAGTGTACTGGGCTCCACCAAGGTACATTAAGCGCCTAATGTAGGCGTTCAAAGTATACTGACTTCAAACAACACACATGAAGCGCCTAATCCCTTGTTCAATGTGCCAAAATGTGCAAATCATCAAAACTCAACATATTCTAACAGACAATAGATAGTGGTAACTCATTCTCAGATAACCTATATATTTATCAATGTGGTCAATATGAGACAATATCCTCGACATTAAGAGTTATAGAGGAGTAACGGCATTACGTTAATTGACGCACCAAGGTCTATCATGACACGATAAAATGTAAGATTTGCCATGTTACAAGACGCAACAAACTTTTTTTTTAGGTAACTAAAGCTTAGACACGACAGAGACTTTTTTATTACCACAAAAAGTGCGTCTTGAGGTACACAATTCCTTAATAAACTTCGCAATATGGAATAGCATGAAGGAGAGGAATATTTACATGAACTTTTCTTAAAGTTTTCAAAATTCCTTTCTCATCCTCCTTTTTTGGAGGCTAAACGATAAGGAAAGGAAAGAATAATATTAATGGGAAGAGAGGATCTTGCTTTTTCTTTTTATGCAAGGGATTGCATATTTGCGATAAACCTTATCCTTCAAATAATTCCTTGGCTTCTTTAATTCTTTCATGCCCCTTTTAAAGGTAATTATCGAGATTAAAAAATTTCAAAAATTCATTCTAGTAAGAAATTTAAAAGGTTATTTATAGGGGTTGTTTTATGCCTAATGGTTTTATTTTCTCACTTGGACAGTGGTTACTATTTATCTACAGTATTTCCTACCGTTTACAACGGTAACGGCTTGTTATCAGTGCAGCTCAGCCAAATGTACAGTAAAGTTCCTAAGGTATTTACATGACTAAGTACTACAGCTCTGCCTTAGCTTTGCTGTCTAACTGGTGCTTTACCTCGGCACTTGGCTCAACACCCTTCTTCATTCCAGCTCTGCTTTCCCATCCTCCTTCACCTCGGGTATTCCTTCTCTGCCTTGATCACCTCAGCTCTGCAGTAGTACTTCGTTTACTTAGCTCAGTTCAGCTTCATGATTGCTCAGCTCTATCGCTCCTATATTTACCTCAGCTTGGCAGACTGACTTTAGTCCCTTCTTTTTCTTCCCCCAGCTTAGCAACTATTCTGCGCAGGTCAGTGCACCTCGCCTGAGCTTGGTTCATCTCAGCTGAGCTCATTTTCACACCCTCCCTCAAGCTTAGTTGTATATATTTATACAACCAAGCTTGGACACTAAGTAATATTGAAAGACGTTTGTTGAGACTGGCTTTGTTATGATGCCTACGGTTTGATCTTTGGTGGAGAAATATTCTATTCTGACCTTATTTGCTTCAATTTTTTCACGGATAAAGTGTTTGTTTATTTCTACATGTTTTGATTTATCGTGTTAAATTGGGTTTTCTGTCATACTTATTGTGGAGACAATGTCGCAAAACACTTTGATGGGTGATGGTGCCCTTATATGGAGATCTTCGAGCACCCTCCTAATCCAAATGCCTTCTTAGATTCCTAATACAAGTGCCCTCAATTCTGCTTCTGCACTGCTTCTTGAAACAACTGGTTGTTTCTTGCTTCGCCACGTAACTAGCTTTCTCCATACGTAGAAGTAGTTGATTTCAAGTCGACTTTGGACCCAGCTCAGTTTGTATCTGTGAATACCTTGACACTTCAGTCTGCACTCTTTTATACAGTCCCTATCCTGGTGCATTCCTAAGGTATCTGAGATTTCTTAAAGCAGTTTGGAGGTGTTCGTTAGTAGGATTGTGCAGAAACTGTGATACGAAACTTACTATGTAGCAAATGTCAGGCCTAGTGCGTGATAGGTAGATTAATTTTCCTACTAGTATTTGATAACTCTGTTTATTAGGTGGGGGTAGTGTCTCACTGATATTTAGGCTTATGTCCGGGTTCCACCGAAGTGCTTGCTGGTCTGTATCCGAGCAGACCAGTTTCTTTGAGAAGGTCCGGTATATTTTTTTCTGGGATATATATAGTCATTCTTTGTTTTTAATGATCTCCATTCCTAGGAAATATCTCAGTTCACCTAGATCCTTCATCTCAAATTGGTTAAATAGTTGTATTTTTATATTTTCTATGCTATTGTTGTCATTCCTTGTTATTATGATGTCATCTACGTACACTATCAGAACAGCCAGCTCCCCCATGTGAAGTTCTAGTGAATAGTGTATGTTTACTATGACTTTGGTTAAATTTCAGGTTTGTTACATTTTTAGTGAAAGTTTTGAACCAGGCCTAAGGTGACCATTTTAGTGCATATATTGATTTATTAACTTGCAGACCTTGTCTTTATTGGCCTCAATATTGAATCCTGGTGGTATACACATATGAACTTCCTCAGCCAAGTCTTCGTTTCGAAATGCATTTTTTACAACTAGTTGATGTAGTTCCCAGTCCATGTTCATAGCTATGGAGAAGATAACTCTAATAGTATTTAGTTTAGCAACTAGAGCGAATGTTTCTAGGTAATCTATTCTATATGTTTGTGTAAATCCATTGGCTACTAATCTTGTCTTATATTTATTCACAGTTCCATCATTATTATATTTAACTGTGAATATCCATCTACATCCTACTTGTTTTATAATGGCTGAGCTAGGAGTTAGCTCCCACGTCTGATTTTTCTCTAAGACATTCATTTCTTCATGCAAGGTGTTTTTCCTTCAGGTCGGCCGAGTATTTCCTCTATATTATTGGGTATGATTTTATTATCTAGTGAGCATACTAAAGTTCTAAAGTAAAGATTCAATCTATTATAGGATATGTACTCTTCTATAGGATATTTGATACATATGGAATTCTCAGTACATTTCCTTGTTCATTTATTTAGTGCTATTGGTCTGTCATCTTGTAAGTTTCAGATTCATATTCAGTAGTTTCTTCTAGAGAGTCTTCTATAGTTAGCTGTATTAGTTCAGATATATCGGGTCGGCCATCACTTCCTAGGACTCCCTGATCATTGGAAATTATGGGGAGATTAGTTGCATATTGAGAATTGGTCGTGCCGACCTAAGGTATTGAGTTGTCGAGCTGCAATGTGCAGCTCGGTTGAGTTACTAAGCTCAACAGAACTTCCAGGATTGAGCTAGACTGAGGTTTACCTACATAGTCTATTGTTTTTCAATATTCGTTGAGACTCAAATCTCTTGTTTCTATTAAAGGTTTGTAAAACGTATGTTTCTCATCGAAGATAACATCGAGTGTCACAAACATTCTTTTACTAGCTATACAACAACACTTATATCCTTTATGTGACCCTGAGTATCCTAAGAAGATGCACTTAACTGACCTAGGATCCAGTTTTAACCTAAGGCTGAGCTAAACATGTATATATGATATGCATCCGAATAGTCTGAGTGGCAGCTCTAAGAGTAATTTAGTGTATGAGTAGTGCATGAGGAGTAGTTCTCTAGGGACTTTAAAGGACAAAGTTCTGGATGACATCCTGTTTATTAAGTATGTAGCTGTAAGTAGGGCTTCAACCTAGTATTGTTTGGATACGTTCATGGCAAACATAACGGCTCTAGTTACTTCAAGTAGGTGTCTTTTTTTCTCGCGCTTGCACCATTTTGTTGATGGGTATATGTACATGAAGTTTGATGGTATATACCATTTTCTAGCATAAAATTTTGAATCGTCTTATATAAGTATTCTATCCCGTTATCTGACCTCAGCGTTTTAATGGTGCAGCCGAACTGATTTTTAACAAGTGCTAAGTATCTGATAAATGTTTGTCCAAATTCACTTTTAATTTTTAATAAGTAAACTCATGTACCTTAGTGTGATTATCTACAAATGTTATGAACCATCTTGCACCATTGATATTAGCTACTCTAGATGGACCACATATGTCAAAATGAAACAAGATTAAATGGTCCTGAAGACATGTATAGTTTTGCAGGGTAATTCTGTTTGTTGTGTTTGGCAAATTGCATGTTTCACAAGTCATGCCCTTAAGGTCAACCGAGCTGAATAATTTTGGCATTAAACATTTGATATGTACAAAATTTGGGATGACCCAGTCTGTTATACCATAATAAAATATCTCATATACAATAATTTCTAGGGTACAAAATACTAGTGGCATCTTGATCTCTTGGATGCTCGGATGTACTTATTAAGGCCCGGTTTTCTGACTCTGGAAGGAACAGACTCGCTATATTCTTAGCACTGCCAATCATCCCCTTCATTTTGTTTTCCTGAAAATAACATTATGTGGATGGGAAGCAGGCTATGCAATTATTATCCCTAGTGAGTTTGCCAACTGATAGAAGGTTGAAGTTTAGACTAGAGCATGCAAAACATCTTTTAGATTGATTTTGTTATTAATCATTGTCGAGCCTATTCCAACAACTGCTAAGGAAGTTCCTAGCAATATTAACCTTCTTAAGCATTGAAAACAGAGAATAAGAGTTCAGAAGGTTACTATTACTTGTCATATGGTCAGTTGCCCTAGAGCCTATGATCCATGAACTGTTAGAGCTCGGCTAGACATAGCCAGCCATTGTATCTTAGAATGATTCAGCTCAGCCACTTTGTCTGCTCAGCAGATCGATTAGAGTAGCAATCTGATCTTTTATAGGGACCTCAGATTCAGCTACCTGAGCTAACGTAAGGTTTATAATGTTTTGCCGAACTGTGCCAAGTTGTGTTGTGCTACCGCCCTGATGTGCAGCACTTTGTCCAGCAGCGAATGGTTTTGGTTGAGGCCTCCAGGGTGCATTGTTGGACTTCAGAGGTGGTTTCCTTTCTTGTATGATCTTTTCTTACAACTTCCAGCAGTCATCGACCGTATGACCTTCCTTCTTGCAGTATTAGCACACTTTATTTCCAGCTGAAGTAAAGTATCGTTTAACAGCCAGCCCAGATGCTTCCACTGGTTGTTCAGTGTGTAGAGAGGTCTCTAAATTTGGAGTGCCTCATATCATGACCTTTTTCCTGCTTTCTTCGTGTTTGATTTCGACAAAGGCAGCCTTCAAGGTCGGTAGTGGTTTTGTACTCAGAATTTGACTTCTGGCACTGTCAAATTTTAGGTTTAGTCCAGTCAGGAAGAAAAAATCTTGCTTCCATTCTGTTATTTCTTTATACAGTCCAACATCAGTGATACAAGACCAATGATGTGATTCAAAGGAATCAATCTGTTGTCATGCCTTTGTCAGGAGAGTATAATATATGTGCACAACCAGATTGCCTTGTTTAAGCTCATAAAGATGAGCTTCAATTTTGTAAAGTTCTGAGATGTTGTCCTGCTTTGAATACATCTATTTGACTACAGCCCAGATTTCTATTGTAGTATTGTACATCATGTAATCATTAGAAATGTCATATTGCATAGAGAGTATCAACCATGATGTAATCATGCTATTTTTCGACTTCCACAGTCGATAGTTTGCATCAGTTTTAGATGGAAAAGTAACTGTTCCATATAGGTATTCCTCCTTTCCTTTGCCTGTAATGAACATTTTCACCCTTCGAGACCATGAGATGTAGTTATCTGCATTGAGTTTCTAGCTGGTGATGACAATGGAGGAATCATTAGAGATTTGAGGACCACGTACCACTTCAGATGTCTGATCAGAAGTGGAGGTGGCCTCCGTATATTCAGCTGAGTTGAACGGAGTAGTCATTTTGAAGAATTTTTAAGATTGCAGAAGAATAGTATGTAGTAAGTAATAGCAGAGAATCATATTAGATCTAATACATATCGAGATTGAAAAATTTCAAAAATTCATTCAAGTTAAAAGAATTTTACAAGGTTATTCTCCTTTTGTAGGGGTTGTTTTCCGACTAATGGTTTTATTTTTCTACTTGGACAGTGGTTACAGTTTATCTACAGTTTTTCCTAACGTTTACAATGGTAACAGCTAGTTACCAGTTCCTAAGGTATTTACATGACTAAGTATTGTAGCTCCGCCTTAGCTTTGTTGTCGGCACCTCGGCTCAGCACCCTTCTTCATTCCATCTTTGCTTTCCCATCCTCTTTTACCTCGGCTATTCCTTCTCTGTCACGATCACCTCAGCTCGGCAATAGTACTTCGTTTGCTTAGCTCAGTTCAGCTTCATGGTTGCTCAGCTTCATCTCTCCTATATTCACCTTATCTAGGCAAGTTGACTTTAGTCCCTTCTTTTTCTCCCCTTAGCTCAGCAACTATTTGCGCAGGTCGGTGCACCTCGGCCGAGCTTAGTTCACCTCGTTGAGCTCATTTCCACAGTAATATCATTAACAATTTCCAGAGATTAACGATGGGTTGAAATGGAAATTTAATAAAGAATTCTAGTTTAAACTCATGGACATAAGTGCTATTTGTCTCACGTTCTACAGCAATAAGATACTAAAGGTTTCTAGGTTATGCTCATGGATATAAGTGCTACATGTTTTACGGTCAATGTAATATGAAAGATTTCTAGTTTATACTCATTGATATAAGCGATACTGTCTCAAGCTCTACAGCAATATAATACTAAAGATTTCTAGTTTATACTCATAGATATAAGTGTTATCTGTCTCACTTGTTTCTCAACAGCAATACCATACTAATCAGCCTTTTGATGATCGGCTATACTCTTTCGCATGACTTGTGTGAACATCTCCTCCAAGCAAGAGGCTGATAAATATGGAGATGACTGCTGAATTGCCCTCAAGGTACTGGCCTAAAAGTCAAGACCTAGCGTTTAAAGCCCAATTTTTAATTTCTTTTGTTTAACCTTAAGAAAAATTATACTGCACAATTAAACTATTATATGAACTCTCCTACTGATATGTACTTTATTTAAGGCAAAAAAAGACAGAAAAATGATTCCTCCTCGTCACTGATTTTGTTGGATTAAAGTTGACCTTTTATTTAATTTTGTCTGATCTTTTAATGGTCTCAAGCTCACATTCAACGGTGTATGTTATAGTTGTTAATCTATCTATAATAACTAAAAGTCCCTTTTATAATAGTTGTTAATCTATCTATACTGCACAATTAAACTATTATAATAACTAAAAGTCCCTTTCTCTCATTTTTCTTCTGTCCTCTTCAATTTGACATGCAAAAACTTACTGTTGTTTCTTTTTGTATGTATTTTCCTTTTTCCTTAACCTTTTCCGATTTCACGTGCAAACTTGACATCTAAAAGACGTTTTGGGTGTCATATGTTGGAGAAATGAAATGGGAAAAGGTTGGATTGCAAGTGGTGGGAAAAGGTTGGATTGCAAGTGGGTTTGTCAAAAGTTGACAACCACCATACTTTGAGCTTAATTATGATTAGTGTTCGTTAATCAAAAACGGAAACTAAAAATTTCTAAATTATCTACGTAACGAGTAGATGATTTTTGGCTTTTGAATCATTCGATTCCGATACCGGGTGAATGAGAAATTAATGCTCAAAGTTGGAGTAAAATTGGTGGAAATTAGAAAAATTGGTGATGTGGCCTCTTGAGGAGTGAACACATCACCAATTTGCTTGTATACCACATTGCCCACTTGAGAGAGAAAGGCCACCATATAAGTTACAAGTTGGAGCTTTCTAAAATGTGCCCTTGGGCATGAGAAGTTTTCTGACGGAGTCAGGACGCAGCTCAGGCAAGGTTCACCACACACGCGTGCGCCGCCGCCCGCCCGTCCGGCCGGCTCGGGCTCGTGGCTCGCCCGCCCGGTTCTTATCTTTTTGGATAAATTTCTTTTAAATTTTTCCAGAAAAATAATTACTTGATCCTACGGTCTACGATTTATCTGCGGTGATCCAACGGTGCAGATCAAGTCTGATCCTATGGTGCGGTTGATCGCGTGATCCAACGGTGTAGATCAAGTCTGATCCTACGGTTATCTGCGGTTGATCGCGGTTTGCTGATCCTACGTCTCAGATTTGATCTTATCTTAGGTTTTCTGATCCAATGGTTGACGTTTGTTCAGACAAAGGTTATGATCTAACGGTGGAGATCTTTAACTGGTTTAATCCTACGGTCCAGATTCGTTCGGACCATCAACCTCCTTCAACCTCTTTCAACCACCCTACATCTATATAATCTGTAGCCATGCATGCATACGAGTTCACTGTTTTTACAGTACCGAGATCCTTTTTCTTAAAGCATTCTGCATTGCATTTCATCACGATACAGTCAACTCGAGAAATCAGTACACCTTTAACAGGTTCGTCGAAGTTCTTACGCTGTAGTGCCGCCCGTATGAACTGAAACCGTTGTATCCTGGGAGACGTTTGTTCCATCCGGTTGGGCACAGTATACCGGAGCAATTCGTCTTAAGGACAGAGTCCTTACACTCGCCTCGGTTTTGCTTGCATTTTTGTTGTCAATTTACTCACACGCTCACGGTGCAACTTTTCTGATTACAGTATTAACATTCTTAAGACGAATTCGTGAAATATACTGTAATCTGGTTCGTTTCTGTTTGTACGATACTAATTGGCGTCGTGTTCTGTTTTCTGTGTTGCCCTTTAACAGAAACTGAAATATGGAAGGCGAAAGTTCCAACTCGTTCAACGGTGTGCATCTGGGCATTTCTGAGGAACAGAACAATGCTGTTCCTGTTGCACCCGCTGCTCCAGTCACTGCTCCTGTTCCTGCTGTTGGACAGGTTGAAAAGCCAGAGAAGTTTGGAGGAAGTTACTTCAAACGCTGGCAACAGAAGATGTTGTTCTTCTTGACCACGTTGGGTTTGGCTAAGATGCTGACTGAGGATCCTCCGGAGGTGGTGCCGGTGGAAGACCAGAATGTGAACATGCAAAACAATCTGATTGCTGAAGCGTGGAGTTACAGCAATTATGTTTGTTTAAGTCACATTTTAAGTTGTTTGGATAATTCATTGTATGGATTGTATTCTACTTATAAAACTGCGAAATCCTTATGGCAGGCGTTAGACAAAAAGTATCGGACTGAGGATGCCGGTACTAAGAAATTTATTATTGGAAAATTTCTTGATTTTCAGATGACAGATTCCAGGACTGTTGTTTCTCAGATTGAGGAACTTCAGATGCTTGTTGCTGAGATGAAAGAGGAGGGTATGACCCTCAGTGAATCTTTTCTTGTTGCTGCTGTGATTGAGAAGCTTCCTCTTTCGTGGAGGGAATTCCGAAGCTATCTCAAGCACAAGAGAAAGGAAATGTCTTTGGAAGACTTGATTGTCCGACTCCGTATAGAGGAAGACAATCGTAGGGCAGACAAGAAGCCGTCTTCCAGTTCTGGCCATGCAAAAGCTCATGTTGCAGAGGCGTCGAAAAAGAAGAGAGGAAATTCTGTCGGAGTGAACGCGAAGGGCAAGAAGATTGCCAAAAAGTTCACTGGAAAATGTTACAATTGTGGAATTCAGGGGCATCGTAGTGTTGACTGCAGGAAGCCCAAGAAAAGGCAAGAGAAAGCCAAAGCCAACCTTGTAAGTGCAATGGATGATTTGGACTTGTGTGCTGTTGTTTCTGAATGTAATGCTGTAGGTAATCCTAGCCAGTGGTGGGTGGACACTGGCGCAACTAGACATGTTTGTGCAAACAGGGGAATGTTCAAGGAATATTCTCCTGCGAAAGACAATGAAAGGCTGTACATGGGAAACAAAGATAGCTCGAAAATTGAAGGTTCGGGCAAAGTGATTCTGAAGATGACCTCCGGGAAAGAATTGACGTTGCAGGATGTGCTGCATGTTCCCGACATTCGCAAGAACTTAGTCTCTGGTGCTTTACTAGTCAGGCATGGGTTTAGGCTAGTATTTGATTGTAACAAATGTATTCTGACTAAGAATGGTGTATTTCTAGGGAAGGGGTACCTGATGGACAATATGTTTAAACTTAGTGTTATAACTATTGTACCAACGAAGACTACGCCCGATGAGGCTAATAAGACTGCTTCTACTTCCGCTTACATGCTTGAGTCTTCATGTTTATGGCATTTACGTTTGGGTCATGTTAATTATAAGTCATTACAAAGAATGATTAATCTCGACTTATTACCCAAACTAAGTTTCAATAATGAAAAGTGCCAAGTTTGTGTTGAAGCAAAAATGGCTAAGTTACCATTTCCTTCAATCAAAAGAAACACTGAAGTGTTAGATTTAATTCACACAGATGTTTGTGATTTAAAGTTTGTGCAAACAAGAAGCGGTAAAAAGTACTTTGTGACTTTTATTGACGATTGCACTCGATACTGTTACGTTTATTTGCTAAGTAGCAAAGATGAGGCCTTAGATGCTTTTAAAGATTATAAAAAAGAAGTTGAGAATCAACTTAGCAAACGAATTAAGTCAATTCGTAGTGATAGAGGTGGCGAATATGATGCACCGTTCAATGAATTCTGTTCAGAACATGGCATTATTCATCAAACGACTGCACCATATTCACCTCAATCGAATGGTATTGCTGAACGCAAAAACCGTACTCTGAAAGAGATGATGAATGCTATGTTGATAAGTTCGGGCTTACCGCAGAATTTGTGGGGGGAAGCAATTCTCTCCGCCAACGTCATTTTAAATAGAATACCACCAAAGAAGATGGATGAGACCCCATACGAGCTTTGGAAAGGCCATAAGCCTAGTTACAAATACTTGAAAGTGTGGGGGTGTCTGGCGAAGGTTGCAGTACCCAAACCAAGACAAGTTAGAATTGGGCCTAAAACAATTGATTGCATATTCATAGGATATGCTACTAACAGTAGTGCATATCGATTCTTGGTGCACAAGTCCGACATTCCTGACATACATGAGAATGTTGTCATGGAATCAAGAAATGCAGTGTTCTTTGAAAATGTCTTTCCAAAGAAAGACGAAAACAGCGAAGAAGCAAGCACTAGTAAGCGAGTGCGTGAGACGACTCCTCAAGAAAGTGAGGAACTGCGTCAAAGCAAACGAACTAGAATACCTACATCTTTTGGACCAGATTTTCTAACATACTTGGTAGAAAACGATCCAAGAACGTTTTCAGAGGCGATGTCAACTCCAGAAGCTCCCTTCTGGAAGGAGGCAGTAAACAGTGAGATAGAATCAATTCTTCAAAATCACACGTGGGAGCTGGTAGATCTTCCTCAAGGGAGTAAACCACTTGGATGCAAGTGGAGTTTTAAGAAAAAACTCAAAGAGGATGGATCCATTGATAAGTACAAGGCCCGGTTGGTAGCTAAGGGCTATCGACAAAAGGAAGGTTTTGACTTCTTTGACACTTATTCACCAGTAACTAGGATTACTTCTATAAGAATGCTAGTTGCTATTGCTGCAGTCTACGACCTAGAGATCCATCAAATGGATGTAAAGACTGCCTTCTTGAATGGCGAGCTGGAAGAAGAGATTTATATGGAACAGCCTGAAGGGTTTACTGTCCCAGGACAAGAAAAGAAAGTTTGTAGACTTGTTAAGTCTTTGTACGGACTTAAACAAGCACCAAAACAGTGGCATTTGAAGTTTGATCAAGCCATGATGTCAAACGGTTTCAGGATCAATGAATGTGACAAGTGTGTTTACATCAAAAACACACCAAACGCCTATGTGATAGTATGTCTCTATGTAGATGATATGCTAATCATGGGTAATACACACCACATCATCTTGAATACCAAGAAGATGTTAACAAGAAATTTTGACATGAAAGACATGGGGGTTGCCAATGTTATTCTAGGAATTAAAATTTCTAGGGTAGCTGAAGGATTGGTCATGTCTCAAAGTCACTACATTAAGTCTGTTCTTAAACGATTCAATATGCTTGATGTAAAACCGGTAAAGACCCCACTGGACTTAAGTATACACTTGAGGAAGAACCGGGGTGAACCTGTAGCTCAATTAAAGTATTCACAAGTCATTGAGAGTCTGATGTACATAACAAACTGTACAAGACCTGACTTGGCTTGTTCAGTAAACAAATTGAGTAGGTTCACCAGTAATCCAAGTGACGAACATTGGAAAGCTCTAAATAGAGTGATGAGATATCTGAAATACACAATGAACCTTGGATTACAGTACACAAGATATCCAGCAGTATTGGAAGGATATTGCGACGCAAACTGGATATCAGATTGTAAGGATTCTAAATCCACCAGTGGATACTTATTCACTGTAGGTGGTGGTGCTGTGTCATGGAAGTCTACAAAGCAGACATGCATAGCTCGGTCAACTATGGAAGCTGAGTTTATAGCACTCGATAAAGCTGGGGAAGAAGCTGAATGGCTTCGAAATTTCCTAGAAGACATTCCATGCTGGCCTAAGCCAATCGCTCCTATCAGCATACATTGTGACAGTCAGTCAGCTATAGGACGAGCTCAAAGCAGCATCTATAATTGTAAGTCACGACACATACGTCGGAGACATAATACCATTAAGCAGTTGATCTCTAATGGCGTGATTTCCATTGATTACATAAAATCAAAGGAGAATCTTGCGGATCCGCTTACAAAAGCTTTGCCTAGAGATCAAATGTCAAAATTGACAAACGGAATGGGACTTAAGCCTACAAAGCATGAATCTTTGTAACGGTAACCCAACCTTGTTGACTGGAGATCCCAGAATCTTGGTTCAATGGGAAAACTAAGTTATGAGAATTCAGTTAGCACTTACTCATTCCGTTAAACAAAAGTGCTATCTGCAGAGAACCGTTAGGTTAAGCTAATGCTTTTAATGATGTCCTATATCTTGGTAAATCAAGTGGGGTATGGCAGAATACTTTTGATAGGAATCACCTATGTAAGTGTGAAGTGGGGCCGCTTCTATGAGATTTCTGAGAGGCAAGAATTCTCTAATACACTTTCTGAAACCAGGTTGTTCATGGCCAAAATGAACACAACCATGAGAACCAATAAGGGGTGTCAAAGGAAATGTTGTGTGAGTATCATTGTCTAGGTTCACAATAAAGGCTGATAGTTCAAGACATCAGGTCACTAACCAGCTGAGTGGATCCGATGATACATCACTAAGAAAGGTTCAAGGCCAGAAGCTACCTCTTCTGATGCAACATTTCTTTGTCTGATTTCTCGATAGAGTCTGCATTCACATTTGCATTAATTTTCATTCATGTGGGGGATTGTTGGAGAAATGAAATGGGAAAAGGTTGGATTGCAAGTGGTGGGAAAAGGTTGGATTGCAAGTGGGTTTGTCAAAAGTTGACAACCACCATACTTTGAGCTTAATTATGATTAGTGTTCGTTAATCAAAAACGGAAACTAAAAATTTCTAAATTATCTACGTAACGAGTAGATGATTTTTGGCTTTTGAATCATTCGATTCCGATACCGGGTGAATGAGAAATTAATGCTCAAAGTTGGAGTAAAATTGGTGGAAATTAGAAAAATTGGTGATGTGGCCTCTTGAGGAGTGAACACATCACCAATTTGCTTGTATACCACATTGCCCACTTGAGAGAGAAAGGCCACCATATAAGTTACAAGTTGGAGCTTTCTAAAATGTGCCCTTGGGCATGAGAAGTTTTCTGACGGAGTCAGGACGCAGCTCAGGCAAGGTTCACCACACACGCGCGCGCGCGCGCCGCCGCCGCCCGCCCGTCCGGCCGGCTCGGCTCGGCTCGGCTCGGCTCGGCTCGTGGCTCGCCCGCCCGGTTCTTATCTTTTTGGATAAATTTCTTTTAAATTTTTCTAGAAAAATAATTACTTGATCCTACGGTCTACGATTTATCTGCGGTGATCCAACGGTGCAGATCAAGTCTGATCCTATGGTGCGGTTGATCGCGTGATCCAACGGTGTAGATCAAGTCTGATCCTACGGTTATCTGCGGTTGATCGCGGTTTGCTGATCCTACGTCTCAGATTTGATCTTATCTTCGGTTTTCTTAAAGCATTCTGCATTGCATTTCATCACGATACAGTCAACTCGAGAAATCAGTACACCTTTAACAGGTTCGTCGAAGTTCTTACGCTGTAGTGCCGCCCGTATGAACTGAAACCGTTGTATCCTGGGAGACGTTTGTTCCATCCGGTTGGGCACAGTATACCGGAGCAATTCGTCTTAAGGACAGAGTCCTTACACTCGCCTCGGTTTTGCTTGCATTTTTGTTGTCAATTTACTCACACGCTCACGGTGCAACTTTTCTGATTACAGTATTAACATCATATAGGCATAGGAACCAAAACAGTGGGCTGTTTTCGGTATTTTGTGCAAACAGCCCGGTTTTGACCTCTATGTCCACTCAATGACGCATATAATTCATGACTAAATAGTAAGAGACCTAAATGAATCAGTTTATAAGGGACTTTGGTAAGTCGGATCTGTTTAGAGGCCAAAACAAGGAATAAAATGTTACGACACAAAGCTGAAATTTCCAGCTTCGCGATATAAATAAGTAATGAACAGTAACTGTTATGGATATGACCCTAAGGACGTTTTGGACCCTGGAAACCCATCATCTACTGCGTTATGATCGTGTGCATGTCATGTCATTGTTTTTAAAGGTAAAGTTTTGTTTTGAAAAGAATTTTAAAACAGTTTTAAAAACCCGTATCAAAAGATTTGTCTTTACGTTTGATTTTGGTATATGTTCTGTTCTGGACTTGATATCAGGGTATATGTTTTGCTCTAAAGGCATATGAGGTATTGTTCTGTTCTGGAGCCAAGCGTAACATCCTATTATGGTAGCCGAAGTATTGTTCTGATCTGGACTCATATGGTATATTATCTGTTCTGGACCTGATGTCAAGGTATTTTATGGACCCGTATGTAACATCCTCACTAGGTTAGGAGGTAGACAGGATATGGTTCTGTTCTAGACGGAATCACTCGTAGTAGACAATCAGTACATACGAACAAAAGCAAAGGACATGGCTTAATGTTCTATTTTGTTCTGTTCTATTCTGATCAGTTTCGTTCTGTTCAGTCATGCATCATTCTGTTTTTTTTTCTGTTCTGCATCTCATCATATTAAATGGCATTAATTCCACTGTAAAGTGTAATAAGACCGTGATGAGCAGTAAGTAATTGATTATCTCATAGACGGGGAAGTATAACTTTAAGTTAAGGTTTCGATGGAAACATATAAAAGCTTGGTTGACAGGTATGTAATCATGTTTAAATCATCCTATAGTAGGTTTGAAATTCTTATTTATTGTTCTGATGTATTTCGGTAGAATAGAGGGATACTTACCGGATGATTTATCACTCACTCCTTATTTATCATTTTTCAGAGCCTCAGGAGCCTGAGATAGAGTTCTTTGAGGACGAGCCGCAGATGCCCTATCCGTGAGAGATCCTGACGACTAAGACTTTGATAGTTTGATTTCTGTAATATGGACTACTTGGAATATTTTGGGACTTTATTTCATGGTTTGTAATATGTATGACGCTATGGACGATTGATGTTTAATGTTTTAATTCTGCCCGTTATTACCACTGTCTGATGATTTCATCAGTAGTCCATGGGGTAATCATAGAATAATACTGGTATCGCATCGACGCCTTGTACTTTCCTTAGCGAAGTATGATGGTTGCACCATACGTGGGTGTGCCCTGGGTACGGGGCGCTACAGGTGGTATCAGAGCCCATGCTCTAGATTTATGGTAGAACGTAGGAACTAAGTGATGATCTTAGAATCATAAGTCATGATCTTAGAATGAGAGATGACCTTAGTCTAGTAAACGTAGCACGGATTTAGGAAAAAACAACGTTCCCTTTAAATTCTCGGCTAGATAAATAGGCGTAAATAATCTTACCCTTACTTAGGATGGGATAAAAAAAATTAATTTGGAACCTTAACATTTAGCCTGCTCCTCTCCGGATATAAATAGAACACTTAGAATTAAAATTATATATATATGCACTAACCACATCAGCCTCACTGTTTAAAATAGGATGGCATGGCGATCTGGCAGACAGACACTATTACTTTCACCCCCGCAGCCTCATCCTCGAGGAAGCAGTGGGTTCTATTACCGGCAGCTAGTAAGAGCACGTATCCCAAGTTTTGACTGGGAACCTAATTCAGAGGAGGTGGAAAGATGATTAGATGAAGTTGATACTAACTTCCTGCTGATACAGGTACCTGACGAGAAAAAGGCACAGATTATTCGGCCGTTTCTGATTGTAAGGACAGTCAGTCACAGTCAGTGATGGAGGACTTGTATCCATCCACTACCCCAGCCGGTAACTTGGACAACGCTGCTAGAAGAGTTCTATGGATTTTACCTCTCCCAGCCTTGATCATGCAGAGTATTGGAGAATTTGACACACTAAGACAGGAGCCAGGCGTCACAGTCTCAGAATATGTTCGTTGTTTCGTCACATTGGGTCTATATTTCCCTTTGATAATGTATGATGAAAATCTTAAGTTGGTCAGATTTATCCGTGGTCTAGACCTCCAAATCAAGATTTTGTTAGTCAATGCATATTCAAGAACTTTTGAAGAGTTACTGGATGACTGCTACAGAGTGGAACGCATTATTACACTGATAGAGGGCTGAAACATGAGACCTCAAGAGCGTACTAAGGAGCAAAGTTGGAGATTGGACCCGTATCCACGGAGGGCTAACAAAAGGGCAATCAAGCAATGGCAATCTAGGTCAAAGGGTGCCTGATCCAGAGATTTCTGAAGCATCGAATACAGAAATAGGTACGCATGATTGTGCAATTTAAGTATGATTAGAAGTACCGGTGTTCTAATTTTGCCTATTAACCAAGTATGAATTGTAACGCTAAGGAATGAACTAGCTCAGCAAGATAAGGACCTTTAGGAAAGATTTCCACAAGGTCAGTAACATGGCAGATAAAGAAGACGATTAGAGTAGCGTAGCAGAACCGTGAAATCTAGAATACGTTAGGCGATTGCTTTTAAAGGTTCTCAACAATCGGATAAATACCCCTATAGTTAGATCACCAAAGTTCCAAATGAAAGCCCGTAAGTTACGATTCTAGAAAAACATGTCCGAACCCTAATTCAATGCACCGAAAAATGTTCAGGACATGTGATCGGAGTGGAATCAGTAGAATAACGTTAAGCAGTTGATTACGACTAAATTTACAAGTTTCAAGGACGAAACATATTGTAATGGGAGAGGATTGTTGCAGCCCACTCCCGGACTGGGTCGTGCTACCAAGCATGCATTCGCAAACAAGAAAATGTAATAGTCATCACCCTATTAAAGGATAAATGGCCCGTTTCTCAATTATCATAAGGAGGAAAATAGGGCAGTTGCAACCAAATTATAATTGTGATTTCCTGTTTGGTATGAGACGTGTGATGACAATAGACGGAAATTTTATTGGCAATTTTGATAAAATTATAAGCCATGCATATTTTAGTAATAATTAAATCACTTAAATAACCCTTTTATTAAATATTATAATAATGCAACCACATTAAGGCATCACGGGAAAAGGGAGAAATGACCAAAACATCCTCCAAGGGGCCGGCCACTTCCCTCCAAAAGCCCCAAAATCTCTCTTATTCTGGAATCCTCTTGAGACAAAGGCTTAAACATTCTTAAATAGCCCACCTTATTTACTAATCTCCTCCATGCATACAAGAAAGCAATCATTGCGTTCCTTTCCTTTCCCATTAATCCGGCCATCTCTCCCCTTTTCTAGACAATTAATCTCAAGACAACAAAACATCCTCAACCATCTCCCAACATCAAACTACCAAAACTCCCTCCCAAACTCTCCAAGTTTTGGCCACAAGGGAAGGATACCAAGAGCAACTCATTCAAGCCCTTCCAGACTAGTCCTCAAAATTATTATGGTATGTAAATAGTCCTAAGATTAAATCTTCCATTCTTTGAGGCATTGTAACAAACTTAAGTTGTTGCCCCCTCTAACTCCCCAAACCTGTGACCTATGCCTTCACCATAGGAAGATTTCTAGCTTAAGAAGCAAAAGGGGCCTCAAGGTAGCTAAGACATCACTCAACCTTCATCAAGATAAGGTCTTATACCCCTTTTAGAATTCACTCTATTTATTCAAGTAGCTCTCTCCTCACCCTCTCGCTCCCAATGAAAACTGTATGCTTCCTCTTGTAGGAAGGAGGTAATCTTCAAGCTCTAAACAAGAACAAGTGTCCAAGACCACAATTTTGAGCAAAAGAGGCAAGCCTTCCTTGACTCTTCTTGAGACATTGAGGTACCATGAACAAGATTATTTAGTATGTTTAGGACTTTAATCTTGTTTATATTAAGTTCATATGTCACAATACCATGCTAGCATTTTTGGTAAAAAAAAAAAATCACTATAGTAAGCTTGAAATGCATGTGAATGGACTTAGAAAGATGTTTTAGGCCAAAGACTAATCCTATCAGGCAAGATAAGTTGGAAATCAAAGGATTCCTCTTTTTCTTAACCCACGGTTTTGAGAAGCTTTTAAAGAATAGTTTGACTCACTACCATCATGCCTCTAGAATGATTTAATTAGCACTAGGATGGTTAAGTAATTCGGTTGTTGAAAGTTTAGGGGCTGTTTTAGTGTGTCCTTATTCTTGACCTGTGAATGACTAAGATATGACCTTAAGCATATTAGAACATGATTAAAAAGGGCAACAAGTGAATGAATTAGTTAACTAAGGACAGTACACATGTTAAAGGATGAAAAGAACGCATTTGGAGGGTGTATCTTCCCTACACACACCTCGGGCTTGATATGGAAATTAAGGAGATTTATGACTTCATTGGTTATGTCTCTAGGACGGTTTAAAGGTCATTTTAATGTTAAAGTTCACTTAAAAATATTGGATAAGGGACTGTTTTAGCTCATGACCAAGTTTGATAAGATTTAAAGCCACAAATTATTTCTTATGCTAAGATAATCACATATATGGGACTGTTTCGTATGCATTACTATATGAGGCAAATTTGTGAGATTCTAATGCTTGGTTATGTTTATTGAAGCTAATGAAGAAGTGCTTGAAGGTGTAGTCACTAGGAGTGGATAGAAGGCTCAAGGAAAAGCTTGGAATCATTAAAAACAAAGTTGTTTTATTTGTTGGTTCATCGTATGAAATTATTTTGGCATGACCGAATGTATACATGGGTAAATTGAAAAAAGAGAAAGCTAAGGGCTAACTACAATTGGTCCTTAGGATGTTTAGGGGCTGTTGAGGTTAAATGGGAGTCCTAAAAGACGCTTTGGGTGCCATATAGGCATAGGAACCGAAACAGTGGGTTGTTTTTGGTATATTGTGCAAATTGTCCGGTTTTGACCTCTTGGTCCGCTCAATGACACATATAATGTAAGGTCCGAAATACACTCTAGAGGGGGGGGTGAATAGAGTGTTTGGCTCTTTTGCGGAATTTTCTTGTTTTTCTCAACTCAAAAGATATTCAAAATCAGAGCAAGAATTGGAGATGAGAGACAATGAAAGAGTACACCGGATATAGAGTGGTTCGAATCGTAAATGATTCTACTCCACTACCACTTTGTTTCCAAAGTGGATTTTCAACAACTACTCTTCTTATTATGAACAATAAGAACAACCACAGCAACACTTACACTAACACTTTAGTGTAAGCAACAACAACAGCAACTTCTTGCACAACACACTTGTGCAACTACAACAACTACACCTCGTAGCAAGAACAATTTCTTGCTTCCTCACAACTTCAACAAAAGTTCTCTCAAGAACTTCTCACAGTGGGTTGAAGAGATATAGTAAGGTTCACACTTTCTCACAAGTCTAAGCACAAGCTAGAGATCAAATAATTATGGTTCCTCTTGTGCTTGACTCTCTTTCTCTCAATATACAACAATGAAGATCAAAGAAAGCTAGACAAGCTTTGAACAAAGTTACAAGTATGAGAGAAAAGTACAACAATGTAAAATGAAGCTAGATGATGTTGAAAGTGTGTATTTGCTTCATCCAAGCCTCCTCTATTTATAGATGAAGTTCACCACGTTTTTGAGGCCTTCCACCAAGTCTTCATCTTCAAAAATGTCAAGACAATGCCAAAATAGTCTCTAGCCACCCTATGGAGTGATTTGATCTTGGATAGCCACCCTAGAGAATCTTAGACAAGCTTACAATAGTCAAGGAAGCATGTAATCAGTTGGGTTAAAGTCCACAAGAAGTTTGAATAAGATTGGAAAGAGAAAACCTTGAAAATCAACCTTAGATTTTATTCCAACGTTCAAAAAAATTTGAATTCTGGAGTACATCGATCGATCTATGTCACCAGGTTTAGAGACTGATGTATTCAGTCAGACATCGATCGATCGATGTCAGGGGCTGAAGTGACATCGATCGATCGATGTCACCTGGTTGAGAGACTGAAGTCCTCAGTCCAACATCGATCGATCGAAGTCAGGGTATGAAGTGACATCGATCGATCGATGTCACTTGGTTGAGGGTTCGATGTCTTCAGTCAGACATCGATCGATCTATGTCAAGGACTTCGATCGATCGATGTCCCCTGTTTTAGAGATCGATGTCAACCAGTGACTTGCAATCTCATCCGTCTTTGGACATAATGTGTTTTTGCCTATCTTGCATCAAATATTAAGCATAATTTTAGCTTATTCAAAACATCTTTTCATCATCAAAACGTTTTATAACTTAACATTCTCCCCCTTTTTGATGATTTCAAAACAACAATCCAAAAGATGTTTTTCTACAACTCCCCCTTAGTTCATGCTTTCTCATCAATCTACCCAACATGCTCCCCCTCAAATTATGCATCAAGTTTTGTATTTTCACCATTTCAATATGTAAAGCATATCAATAGACTTTTTGTCATGTTATGCACAATTCAACTTTTTAAGCCAAAATGATAGACAGTAACCATTCTTAG
The DNA here is from genome assembly GCA_036186865.1 of Eustoma russellianum. Lineage (NCBI taxonomy): Eukaryota > Viridiplantae > Streptophyta > Magnoliopsida > Gentianales > Gentianaceae > Eustoma > Eustoma russellianum. Next base: position 31,471,153 of record AP025068.1, read on the forward strand.
TTTAGCCATTTGAATGCCTATCATACATAATGACAGGAAGTAACCATTCTTAGTTTAGCCATTTGAATGCCTATCATGCCAACATGTCCAACACACTTCGTGTTAAGATCTAATTATGCTTCCTCACAATCCATCATGCCAAAACATATCATTAGCAAGCATCCAAAGCTCCATCAAGTTAAGATAAAAAACAATTCATGAAATGAAACCAACAAACATGCTAACAATGTAAAAACATGATAATGATGCCAAAGCCAAAGCATGCATGGAACTTCTCCCCCTTTTTGAAAACATCAAAAAAAATTTACCAAGGCGAAAATATAAATGTTATGAGGAAAACATCAAGTTTTGAGATACAACTTCAAACTTGCAAAAACTAACATAAAAACGAGAGAATGGGAAATCATCAATAATTACTCCTCATCAGAGGAGAAAACAAAGTCCGGAAAGAGCGGCTTTGAGCTTTGTCTTCAATTTCTGGTACTTGGTCTTTTGCATGGTTAGCTCATTTTGGAGTGACTTGACTTCAGTATCCACTCTTGTTTCTAGCGTTTGTAACGAGTCTGGAAAGTCGTATAGCCTTTTCCAAATCGTCTATACGAACAGCTTCCTTGGTCAAGTCTTCACCCCATTGACCAAGAGTGCGTTGGATGTCATTTATCTCGTATTCAATATCCATATCATCCCCGGATTCACTCTCTTTCTCCATTGGGGCTTTGCCTTTGTCTATGCGAGATGTAGGACTTGGAGGGTTGGGTTGGGGTTCTACAGTAGGCTCAGTGGGGTGTGGTGGGTATTTCCGGCTCATTTCCAGCTTCCTCTTCCTCCAGCTCCTGAGCACCACCCCTTCGTTGCGCTTTCCTTTCTAGACTTGAGAATTTGCTGGATGTTGAATTTGTGTAATAGTCCTTATTCGTAATCCCTTCTTCGTATTCAACATCCAGTACGAGATTTGAACTTTTCAGTAATCTGTATATCAGATTACTGTAAGGAAGTGCCTTCGATTTCTTCGTAAACCGCCTCCAACACATTTTCAAAGAAAACTTCTCCAAAATTAACCTGCTCTCTCCTGGCTATGCGGTATGTGATGTAAAAGTCTAGGTTGCTGGGAAGTTTGGCTGATTTTCCATTTACACAAAAGGTAACTATCGCAAGTAAGACTCTATACATCAAAGGCATATCGTTTGTGTTCTTTGTCGGGTGAAATCCAAGAAAGGTTTTGACTTCATTTTCAGTGACTTGGTACTTGTGAAAATCCCACTTCCAAGGATCGAAATCCTTGAATCCCTCATTAGGTGTACCAAGAATAGCATTGATTTGTGCAGTGTGAAAAGAGACTATTTGACCATCAATAACTGAATTCAGAGAAAATGGATTTCCATTCAGATAGTCAATCCAAAAATTGGCATAAAACAGTCGGGTATAACGGGTAGACATAGCTCCCATCTCAGATGAATCCCATAAAAACTTCCAGTTTTGAGCATACAACAAGTCAATTATAGGTCTCAATTCTGCATTGCTCAAAATGTCCTCAATTTTGAGCACCTTTGATGGAATGGTAGACCTATTACTATTTTCCCATTCAGTGAATAGTAATTGTGCTCTCTGAGATATATGAGTATGTATCCCTAATCCTAGAGGTGTAGCCAATGCATTCTCATATTCACCAGTTTTAAAGCCAGGGAAAATTTCTAATGTGAAGACTTTCTCTTACCTCACGAATGAGATGTTCTTGAGATGGCTCTGGTTGCTTCCGTAATCCTGTTGTTCTTGGACCCGTTGGAGTTTGTTGTTGTGAAGTTTTCTGCCTCTTGGGATGATTTTTGGTTCTTGGAGCCATTTGAGAGAATTAGGGCAAGAAAATGCTAGATGATTTTGGTTTAGAGATTGAAGATTGATGTGGATTTGAGTAGGATTAAAAAAAATAGCCTTGAGAGAAGGATTGAAAATTTTGTTGAAATGAGAGATGGAATTCCGCAGGAGGGAAAACTAGGGTTCGTAGGGGTGAGAATGAAAATGAGACGTTTTGCAGGTTTTATAGGCGTCTGTCCCGCTGACATCGATCGATCGATGTCAGGGACTTCGATCGATCGATGTCCTGTACATCGATCGATCGATGTCTTTATAGACATCATTCTCTAAAATTTTCACATAGATCGATCTATGTATGCAGAATTCTGTAATTTTTTTTTTTAACCCTTTAACCAATGTTTAGCATTCCCATCTTGTTCTAATTGATTCGAATGTCTCGGTGGGAAGGGATTTGGTAAAGATATCTGTCAGTTGGTCATTTGTTGGAACGAACTCAACGCATACCAATCCTTTTGGATTGCAATCTCTTATGAAGTGATGTCTCACCTCAATGTGTTTTGTTCTACTATGATGAACCGGGTTCTGTGCTATACTTATGGCTGAGGTATTATCACATAGGATGGGAACTTTATCAAACTTAACATTGTAATCATTCAATGTGTTTGTCATCCAAAGTAGTTGTGCACAACATGAAGCGGCCGATATATATTCGGATTCCGCCGTTGAAAGTGACACACTATTTTGTTTCTTGGAAACCAAGAAACTAAGCAGTCTCCAAGAAATTGACATGTTCCGGACGTGCTTTTCCTATCAACAAGGTTTCCGGCATAGTCAGAGTCACTATACCCTCTTAAATCAAAAACATCCATTTTGGATATAAAACAATCCAAGTTCAAAGTTCCTTTTAAATACCTAAAGATACGTTTAATGGCAAATAAATGCGATTCCTTAGGCATACTTTGAAATCTAGCACATAAGCATACAGCATGCAAAATATCCGGCCTACTAGCGGTCAAATAAAGTAAACTTCCAATCATACCCCTATATTTCGTTACCTCAACTGGCTTTCCTTTTTCGTCTTTGTCAAGCTTTGTACTTGTGCTCATCGGAGTGCTCACACTTCTTCCATCCTCGAATTTGTACTTCTTGAGCAAATCCTTCGTATACTTTGTTTGAGATATGTACACTCCATCTTGAGTTTGCTTGATTTGTAGACCAAGAAAGTAGTTGAGTTCACCCATCATGCTCATTTCAAATTCTCCTTCCATCAATTTAGCAAAATGCTTACAAAGAGAATCATTAGTAGCACCAAATATGATATCATCCACATAAATTTGAACAAGCAATTGATGGTTTCCTTGTTCTTTAATAAAAAGAGTAGTGTCGACTTTTCCTCTTGAAAACTCGTTTTCAAGTAGGAAGTTACTTAATCTATCATACCAAGCCCTAGGAGCTTGTTTAAGTCCATAAAGGGCCTTTTTGAGTCTAAAAACATGATTTGGATAATCATGATTTTCAAACCCCGGAGGTTGAGCTACATAGACCTCTTCTTGAATTATTCCATTCAAGAATGCGGATTTCACATCCATTTGATATAGTTTGAAATCCTTATAGCATGCATATGCTAATAACATCCTAATAGCTTCTAACCTAGCTACGGGGGCAAAAGTTTCATCGTAGTCTATGCCTTCCTCTTGCCTATAGCCTTGGGCTACTAACCTAGCTTTGTTTCTAGTGATGTTTCCTTTATCATCCATTTTGTTCCTAAATACCCATTTGGTGCCAATTACAGGATGATCACTAGGTTAGCAACTAATTCCCAAACATCACTTCTTTCAAATTGATTTAATTCTTCTTGCATAGCTAATACCCAATCTTCATCATTTATTGCTTCTTTTATATTTTTAGGCTCAACTGTGAAATGAAGGCATTTTCATTGAATTTTCTCCTTGTCATTACACCTTGGCTAGTTTCACCTAGTATCAACTCTTTAGGGTGATCTTTCCTATATTTGTATGAATCCGGCAAATTTGAGGTATCTCCTCCTACTTCTTCATCTTCAACATTAGGTTCAAGTGGATCAATCTAAGGTCGATGACAATATTACCTTTTGGATTCTCAAATTTTTCTATATGACTTACTTCGATTATTTCATCTTCAATCGTCATCATTATTGTTGTTTGACTTATCATCAATGATTCACTAAACTTGACATGAATTGATTCTTCAACTTTCATACTTCTCTTATTATATACTCTAAATGCTTTGCTATTTTGGGCATAGCCCATAAAAATTCCTTCATCCGCTTTGAAGTCGAGTTTTATCCAAGTTGTCTTTGGTGTTAAGGATAAAACACTTACAACCAAAAACCTTGAAATAACCAATATTTGGTACTCTACCTTTCCAAAGCTCATAAGGAGTCTTTTTGAGAAATGGTCTCAAATAAACTCTATTGATCACATGACACGCGGTATTTACAGCTTCGGCCCAAAAAATATTTGGGTAGCTCAAATTCATTTAGCATGGCTCTACTCATTTCTTGAAGTGTTCTATTTTTCCTTTCGGCAACACCATTTTGTTGAGGAGTTCTTGGAGCTGAAAAATTGTGTCCATACCCTTTGGATATACAAAATTCTTGAAACTCTCCATCAAACTCACCACCTCTATCACTTCTAATTTCCTTAATTGTGTCTTCTCTTTGATTTTCTAATCTCTTACAAAGTTTTATAAATTCTTGACATGCATCATTCTTTTTAGCTAAGAACATTACCCAAGTATACCTAGAGTAGTCATCTACCACCACAAAGGTGTAATGTTTTCCACTTAGACTTGCTGTACCAATGTCCCCATACAAATCCATATGAAGCAATTGTAGAGGTTGGTGGTGGAGATTTCACTTTTGGGCTTGAAACTCGTTTTAACAAGTTTTGCCTTTTGACAAGTGTCGCATAAACCATGGTTTTTCGAAATTCAAATTTTGGAAGACCTTGGACCTTTTCATTTTTGCAAATCTCTTTGAAATTCTTGAAACTAATGTGTCCAAGTCGTCTATGCCATAGTTGAGTCAAATCATTTTGGCAACTAGGCAAGAAACATTTTGTGATATCAAATCATGTGTGCTAATTTGTAAACATCATTTTACGAATAGCTTCGAAAACAATCTTATCATTCTTTTTCACAACACATTTTCTTTTCACAAACTCAATTTGAAAATTAGCATCACATAGTTGGCTAACACTTATCAAATTATACTTAAGCCCTTCTACATATAGTACATTATTAATAGTAAAAGAAGAATTACCAATTTCTCCATGTCCAAGGATTTTGGCTCTCCCATTGCCAAAATGCACCGTTCCACCATCTTGGAGCTTGAGCTTGGTGAACAACGTCTTGTCTCCGGTCATGTGAGTTGAACATCCGCTGTCCATAAGCCATTTGGTTCCTTCTTCTTTGGCTACTCCATTTATCTTGAGAGCCTACAAATCCAAAAGATGTATGCATTGGTACCCTTTGATGGTTGGGTCCTTTAGGGTTAGTTTTTCGACCCTTAGGCTTCCAAACATATGTGCTCTCAAATCGAGCTCTACATGCTTCTTACATTCCTAGCTTGTTGGCAATAAAGCACGTGGGTACACGCTTTGGTTTAGAAGATGATAAATTTTGTTGTGATTTTCCATTGTTTGTCTTTTTCTTTAAGACTTAGTTTAATAAAAGATGATGAGTTAAATCCTAAACCGGAATTTATCATTTCCAATTCGTTGATTCCCAAGTATTATGTCTAAGTTGTTTTCCCATTTGTTAGTCTTTGTAAGTCTAATTTTAGTTTTATCAACATTCGTGTCTAATTTCTTCTTTTCAAGAGCTCGGTTTTATGCATAGTAAGTATGATATCATGCTCTTGAAACCATCAAAATGTTTTTATCATGCAAGCTGTTATTTCTAAAATCGCATTTCTTGAACTCTTTCTTTAAATGCTTATATTTCAAATTTAATTTTTCAAAGTCATCTTGCAAATCTCCTATTTCATCATGCAATTTGAAGGGTTAGAGTTTACCTCAAGGTCGTCTTCAATCGCCATAAGACAAGTATGTTGAAACTTTGAATTTTCAACCATTGCAACAAGTCCAACATCTTGATCTTCACTATCTTCTCCTTCCGATTCCGAAAGGAGATCATCCCACGTTGTACCTCCGCATTGAGGGCTTTCTTCTTTGAGGAAAAGACCTTCTTCTCTTGCTTTTGCGGCTCTTTTACGTGGCAATCGGCAATGAAGTGACCGGGGTCGACCACATCTATAGCAAGTTTTCACTTGCTTCTTTTTCTTTAGATGGTTTCTTGAAAAACTTTCTTGCTTGAGCTTTGTTTCTAGTTGCCATTCTTCTAAATTTTCTTACAAGAAGGGCAACTTCCTTCATCCGAATCATCGGACTCTACCACCAATCCTTTGTGCGATGTTTGTGTAGGCTTGATGGGATTCATCCTATTTGTTCATCAATAAGAATTCATGAGTAAGAAGATTACCGGATAGCTCTCAAGAGTAAGAGTCTTGAGATTCTTTGATTCGGTGATGGCGGTGACTTTGGGTGTCCATTCTCTTGGCAAGGAGTTGAGGAGTTTTGAGACAAGGTCTTCGTTTGAGATTTCTTGTCAACCATGGAGAGTTGATTCACTATTTGTGTGAATCGATCGATTGTCTCTCAATCTTCTCACCACTCTTCATTCCGAACATCTCATATTCCTTCATGAGCATGAGTCTTTTGGCCATTCTTACTTGCTCAGTTCCTTCTGTATCATTTCAAGCCTTTCCATGCCTCGTGAGCTGTTTTCAAGACCTTGGAGTCTAATGAGCTCGGTGGGTGGTTTAGAGCACTTGAGAGAATGTCAAAAGCTTTGCCATTGATGGCGAACTTATCTTCTCCTTCGTCGGTGTAGTCATCCTCATCTTTAAAACCTGATTCTCCTTTTGAGTTGGTAATCATTGGAACTTCAATTCCTTTGATAACAGCTCTCCATATATCAAATCCACAGCCTTTCAAATGATTGATCATTCGAAATTTCCACAAAGAATAGTTTTGGGCATCAAACATAGGAGCTTTAGTGTTTGATCCTGAAAATAGTGCAGTAGGCTTAGGAGATGAAGAGGTTTGAGGTTGAGGGTTGTCATTGCCATGATCTTTAACCTTGCTACTTGCAAGATTGGCCAAGCATCAAGGTTAGGCTCTGATACCAATTGTAAGGTCCGAAATACACTCTAGAGGGGGGGTGAATAGAGTGTTTGGCTCTTTTGCGGAATTTTCTTGTTTTTCTCAACTCAAAAAGATATTCAAAATCAGAGCAAGAATTGGAGATGAGAGACAATGAAAGAGTACACCGGATATAGAGTGGTTCGAATCGTAAATGATTCTACTTCCACTACCACTTTGTTCCAAAGTGGATTTTCAACAACTACTCTTCTTATTATGAACAATAAGAACAACCACAGCAACACTTACACTAACACTTTAGTGTAAGCAACACAACAGCAACTTCTTGCACAACACACTTGTGCAACTACAACACCTACACCTCGTAGCAAGAACAATTTCTTGCTTCCCTCACAACTTCAACAAAAGTTCTCTCAAGAACTTCTCACAGTGGGTTGAAGAGATATAGTAAGGTTCACACTTTCTCACAAGTCTAAGCACAAGCTAGAGATCAAATAATTATGGTTCCTCTTGTGCTTGACTCTCTTTCTCTCAATATACAACAATGAAGATCAAAGAAAGCTAGACAAGCTTTGAACAAAGTTACAAGTATGAGAGAAAAGTACAACAATGTAAAATGAAGCTAGATGATGTTGAAAGTGTGTATTTGCTTCATCCAAGCCTCCTCTATTTATAGATGAAGTTCACCAGTTTTTGAGGCCTTCCACCAAGTCTTCATCTTCAAAAATGTCAAGACAATGCCAAAATAGTCTCTAGCCACCCTATGGAGTGATTTGATCTTGGATAGCCACCCTAAAGAATCTTAGACAAGCTTACAATAGTCAAGGAAGCATGTAATCAGTTGGGTTAAAGTCCACAAGAAGTTTGAATAAGATTGGAAAGAGAAAACCTTGAAAATCAACCTTAGATTTTATTCCAACGTTCAAAAAATTTGAATTCTGGAGTACATCGATCGATCTATGTCACCAGGTTTAGAGACTGATGTATTCAGTCAGACATCGATCGATCGATGTCAGGGGCTGAAGTGACATCGATCGATCGATGTCACCTGGTTGAGAGACTGAAGTCCTCAGTCCAACATCGATCGATCGAAGTCAGGGTATGAAGTGACATCGATCGATCGATGTCACTTGGTTGAGGGTTCGATGTCTTCAGTCAGACATCGATCGATCTATGTCAAGGACTTCGATCGATCGATGTCCCCTGTTTGAGAGATCGATGTCAACCAGTGACTTGCAATCTCATCCGTCTTTGGACATAATGTGTTTTGCCTATCTTGCATCAAATATTAAGCATAATTTTAGCTTATTCAAAACATCTTTTCATCATCAAAACGTTTTATAACTTAACATATAACTCATGACTAAATAGTAAGAAGCCTAAATGAATCAGTTTATAAGGGACTCTGGTAAGTCGGAACTGTTTAGGGGCCAAAACAAGGAATAAAATGTTATGACACAAAGCTGAAATTTTCAGTTTTGGGATATAAATAAGTAATGAACCATAACCGTTATGGATATGACCCTAAGGATGTTTTGAACCTTGGAAACCCATCACCTACTGAATTATGCATCACGTGCATGTCATGTCATTATTTTTAAAGGTAAAGTTTTGTTTTGAAAAGAAAATTAAAACAGTTTTAAAAACCCGTACCGAACGATTTGTGTTTACGTTTGATTCCTGTATATGTTCTGTTCTGTACTCGATATCAGGGTATGTGTTTTGTTCTGGACCCATATGAGGTATTGTTCTGCTTTAGATCCGAGCGTAACATCATATTATGGTAGCTAGGGTATTGTTCTGTTCTGGACTCATATGGGTTATTGTTCTGTTCTTGACCTGATGCCGAGGTATTTTTTGCACCCGTACATAACATCCTCACTAGGTTAGGAGGTAGACGGGGTATTATTCTATTCTGGACGAGATCACTTGTAGTAGACGATCGGTCCATACAGAGAAAAGCAAAGGCCATGGCTTAATGTTTTGTTTAGTTCTGATCAGTTCCATTCTATTCTGTCCTATATCGTTCTATTTTGTTCTTTTCTGCATCTCATCATATTGCATGTCATTAATTCCACTGTAAAGTATAATAAGACCGTGATGAGTAGTAAGTAATTGATTATCTCATAGATGGGGAAGTATAACTGTAAGTTAAGGTATAGATGGAAACAGATAAGAGCTTTGTTGACAGGTATGTAATCATGTTTAAATCTTCCAATAGTAGGTTTGAAATTCTTATTTATTGTTATGATGTGTTTTGGTAGAATAGAGGGATACTTGCTGGATGTTTTATCACTCACTCCTTATTTATCATTTTTCAGAGCCTCAGGAGCCTGAGATAGAGTTCATTGTGGACGAGTCACTTATGCCCTATCCGTGAGAGATGCTGGCGGCTAGGACTTTGATTGTTTGATTTTTCTATTATGGACTACTTGGTATATTTTGGGACTTTATTTCATGGTTTTTAATATGTATGACGCTATGGACGATGGATATTTAGCGTTTTAATTCTGCCTGTTATTACCACTATTTGATGATTTCATCAGTAGTTCGTGGCGTAATCATGGAATAATATTGGTATCACATCGACATCTCCTTAGAGAAGTACCGCGGGTGCACCTTACGTGGGTGTGGCTTGGGTACGGGGCGCTACAGCAGCCTTCAAAGGTCGATAGAGGTTTCGTACTCAGAATCCGACTTCGTGCAGTGTCAAATTCTGGGTTCAGTCTAGTCAGTAAGTGAAAAACCCACTTCCGTTCTGTTATTTCCTTGTACAACGCAGCATCAGTGATGCAAGACCACTGATGTGCTTCAAAAGAGCCAATCTGCTACCATGCTTTTATCAGAAGTGTGTAGTATTTGTGGACTGCCAGACTGTCTTGTTTCAGCTCATGAAGATGAGCTTTGATTTCATACAACTCTGAGTTGTTATCTTGCTTGGAATACATTTCCTTGACTGCAGTCCAGATGTCTGCTGCAGTATTATACATTATGAAATCGTCAGAAATGTCTGGATGCATATAACGTATCAGCCAAGATATAATCATACTGTTCTCTGACTTCCATAATCGTAAGTTTGCATCAGTTTCAGATGGGACGGTGACTGTCTCATATAAGTATTCCTCTTTGTCTTTACCAGTTATGAACATTTCTACCCCTCGAGACTATGAGAGGTAGTTGTCTCTGTTGAGTTTGTTGCTGGTGATGACAATGAAGGAATCATCAGTAAGTTGATGAACATGCACCACTTCTGATGCTTGATCAGACGTGGAGGTGGCCTCAGTATATTCAGCAGGGCTGAAAGGAGTAATCATTTCGAATGATTTTTAAGTATTGTAGTGAACAGAGTATAAAATGCATGTATTTTTGAATCAAATTAGCTCTAATACCATGTTGAATATTGAAAGAATTGCATTCATTCAAGTTAATTGTAATTTAAAAGGTTGTTTGCCTTTTATAGGGAATGAATGCTACTTCTAACGGTTATATTTCACCACTTGGACAGTGGTTACTGTTTATTTACAGTAATCTCTAACGTCTATAGTAATGGCTACGTATCAGTTCAGCTCAGCTATGTACAGTAAAATAATTCTAAGTTGCAATATTTACACGCCTAAGTATCACAGCTCGGCCTTAGCGTTGCTGTCTTGATTGTGCTTCCCTTGGCACCTCCGCTCAGCACTTCTTCACTTTGGTTATCTTTAGTTCTTTTTCACTGCAGCATGCATGTCTTCTTCAGCTCAGTTCGTCCTCATTCTGTCCTTACCTCCTCAATTCAGCTCTCTTTTCCAGGTCAGCTCGGCTGACTGATTTGGTCACTTTCTATCATTGTTCAGGCACCTTTGTCCAGGTCGGCCTACTTCAGTTCAGCTCGACACACCTCAGCTGAACATATTTCTACCATTTAAAAGCTTCTCCTCTTTTATGTTGTTTTCATAAGTGTGTGTTTAATTTTGTATCTTGCATGTTCTTGAATAAAACTGCAACATATTTATACTTTTATTTTATTTTTTTGATTCAATCTATTATCGACCTACCGCTGCCCATTTGAGCCACAAAAATATAGTTGTTTGACAAGATTTGACTCTTCGTCGTGTAGTCAATAACATGCTAGTCTTTATATATTATACGCTGACCTCTGCTGTTGATATGCTATTGGCGTCAGATGTTTTTCTAATAGTCGAGTCACGTGTATGGTATAGGGGTGTCAAACAGATTGTGTTTCGTGTTTTTCGGATTTCGTCTGTCAAAATACCAGACACATACCTTACCCGTTTGCTTCACGTGTATGGATGTAGATACTCAAACCTGTACATGTCAGGTTTCGTGTCGTGTATCGGGTATACCCACGAACTTGATAAGTACAAATATTTCAAGTCGGTGTACGAATCATTTCATATATTTTCAGGTTTTGTGTATTTTTCAAGTTTCATGTATTTAAACGACTACTGTTACAATTTATGAAACAACAATAGGTCCAGAACCAAAAGTTCAAGATTAAAAATGTCATAGAAATTCTATTGCACTGAAATCTGAACGAAAGCTCCTACAGTTCTCATTGAGTTTGCACTTTGCAGGCCCTGTGATGGGTTAACTTAGCCAAACTTGAATTCTATTGCGTATAACTTTTGTCACTTTCTTATTATACAACATCAATCAACAGACAAAAAAACAATAAATCCTCTCTTTAAAGTGCATTTTCCCCAGCAAAAAATTCAAACAGAGTGCAGTTACAATAACATACAAGAGTACTCAGCTGATAACAGTAGCAAGCCAGCATGATAATGGATTAATAGGGGGTAGCGGGGACGGAGGTTAGCGACCGGGATAGGAGGATGGAAGAAGAAGAACTAAAAAGGAGGAAGGGGCAACGAGGCAGAAGGGAGGGAAATGGAAATGGAAATGGAAATGGAAATGGGGAAAGTGTGAATTAGCCTATATTAGGTTAGATTTTTTAAGTGAAAGTTTTTTTACTTTATTAATTTAAAATTTTTATTTAAAATATATTTGTAAAAAATCGGGTATGGTGGGTATAAATGAGTAACCTGTGGGTATACCCGGACACAATCCGCTCTTAGCGGGTAACTTTCAGGTCTTACCCGATTTGTACACGAAACCCATCAAGGCCATACTCATACATGTAAAGAGCGTGTCAGGTTCGGGTCGTGTTTTCGTGTCCTGTCTGAGATTGCCTCCTCTAGTATGGTATCAGGGTGATGAGCATTATTTAGTTGCAAAACATCACATTTTGACTTAAATCTACACCGTACCAGTATTAAAAAGATTCGTGAAGTATATAAATTAGAAACCAAAATCTTTTTAAATTGATAAGAGTTTTGCTAGACAACCTACGCTTACTGCAAGCTGGGCGAACAATCTTTTAACCTAATTGGACTGTACACTATGACCTAAGTTAGTTCTGCTCCAGATAGCAGTATTGCACATACGCTGTGCATGTCCTGTTTCGAACATACACCCTTCTAGTTGTAATGTCTCGACCTGAGTACCAAATGAACTATGTCCTAGAGGCGTGATGAGCGTTTTCCAATTCTATGATTTTAATTCTCCTTCTGTATTAAAAATATTGTTTTAGCTTGACTTGAGTATAATTCAATAAGTCAAACTATTTTAGTTGTTGTTCCTATTCTACACTTGGTTAATTGAGCTAAATTAGAGTAATAATTGAAAGGGTGGTATGGAAACTCTACTTTTGGACAAACCGAAATAGAAATTAGAACAAAATTTTTTAAGACAGAAGAAATAACATTTTAATATTTAAATTTGATTGATCAATAACTGTTAAGAGAAAAAAAAACATTTTTTTTAATAAAAACAAGAAAGTTACAAACAAATGAAACATAGTGTTTGGAAGGCGTTGAGATCTAACCAAAGAAATAAAACATAATTATCTTAAATCAGAAGTAAACCAGTCCAGATTGAAATGTTTTGTCAGTCAAAAATGTTGATCATTTTACTTAAACATAATCAATTCAAATTAAACCATCGAAAGACAATCATATGATTGTGAACCTTTTGACCAGGTGAAATTCTGACCTATGCTACAAGGGACTATATTATTTTCTATTTTCATTTTTTTAACTTTTTTTCGAAAGCAAACTCCCTGTTGTTTAATCTGGTATAACATGGAAGACCATGGATCCACGTGGAAAGAGACGGGCATAAGTGACTGAAAGAACCCGGGTGAGTTGTATATGAACACTAAGAATCTTCTTTTTTTTTTTTTTTTTT
>AP025068.1:31484427-31516637 GCA_036186865.1 Eustoma russellianum
TTTTTTTTTTTTTTTTTGTTCTATACACACAAGAATGAGAGATAAAATAAAGTAACAAAATTTATTGTATTACACTTGAAAATGAGAAGATGAGTTTAGATTTGTTCTCTTTTAATTGTTTGTTTCACCTCTTCATTTCATGAGAGGAGTTATTTCACGAATATGTTGTCTTACTAAATTAATTGCGCTTCTTATATTGTGAGGTAGCAGTTGATCAACACAATTTGACACAATTTTCGTTATAGATCATCAGAAAGCCTCTCATACTCCGCCATAGACGGAATGTTATACCCTGCTACTAGGGCATCATTAATTGCATACATATATACATATTACTTATATATTTCGGCCACTAAAAAAAGAAGATAAAACCTAAATAAAACCTAAACACATTAGGAAAAGAATAAGAAATGATAGAATTTTAAGTAAATACAAGTGCTAATCATATTAGAATTATACTAACCTACATCTATATATACACACATATCACAGAAAAATCATCCTACACCACCCTTAAAAATTCGAGAGCCCCAATTCCCCTCCCACCTATATTCGGCCGCCAGCAACATAGAGAAAGAAGAGCCAAAATTTTGTCCATTTCAATCTCGATTCTTCGTACGTATCGTATAATCAAAACTAGGTGTAAATACTCTTGCTATATTTGATATGTTTCTGTAAAGTTATGATGCTATTTTCGTAGCAAAACTGGATAATGCATGATGTAATTGTGCTTTGCATAGGTTGCTGATTATATATACGTATTTGTTGTAATTATGTATCGGATGTGTGTATATGTATAAAGATTGCATAATCTTGGTGTATTTGGGGCCATGTTGGCCGTGGGTTGAGGGTAGGCAGCGGCCATGATACATGAATATATATGTGAATATGAAGCATGATTCCGAACTGTATATGCATGATCGATTATGTGATGAAATACATGCTAACTGGATTTCATTTTTGTGCAAAATGGTGTGTGTTGGCCGAATAATGAGGATGGCCAGAGATGGTAATTATGAATTGAATGATGATGGAAATCTTGAATTGAAATGTAAGAATATCGGTTTAATCGAAATTAGGATTTTTGTCGTGGACAGGGGGAAATTATTTCTGAAAAACGGGATTTTTCGTGATTTGAGGACAGAATATGGTAGGAAATGAGGAGAGTAGAATTCTAGTGGTCAGAAGTCCAGAGTGGCGGTGGCGGTGGCGCGTGGGGTTCACACGCCGGCCAAAGACGGCGCATGGCCAGCCTGCTGGCAGCGTGTGAAAGCTCTTCCGGTGGTATTTCACCGTGATTTTCGCGACAGTGTGTTAAGCGTGAATAGTACTAGGTGTCTATATGGTTAGATATGAGAAAAAGCCAGAGTTGCAAAATTTAGGGCTTAGGCCAAGGGGTGTAGTGTGCGGGGGAGTGAAAATTAGGATTTGGGTGGGAAAGTGGGCTGAGGGCCGAGGGAGATGAGGGGGTGGGGTACTTGGCTGAGGGCAGTGAGTGTGGGACGTGAGGTTAGGGTGAGGTGAGTCGGCTAGGGGTAGGAGAAAAAATGGGTCGAGGGTGATACGATAAAGTAACTAGAAGGTAAATCTAAAGTATAAGCACGTATATACACGTGTATGGACGCAGACATATACGTGGGTATACTTATACGTAGGAGATAGGTGGATAAAGTAACTAGAAGGTAAATCTAAATTGAACCAGAAAAGAAAGTGATAATCAGAAAATCATATCGATAATTGAAATTGTTTTTGAAATTGTATATTGTGAAAGTCATCCTTACAAAGGAAATATATTACGGATTTTGATTGGTTCTGAACAAACGGGTCGTCCGAGCACATATGACTATGAGATGAGATAGGCTGCTCGGGCACATATGACCGTCAGTTGGATCGTCCATGCACATATGACTATGAGGAGATAGATCGCCTGGACACATACGACCACTGGGGAACCAAGTCCGTAAATCTTGCAATATAAGTCACTTGTAAGGTAAGCGCCATGGTCATTGCACTGCATCGGTGAGAAATGGACATCGCATATAGATATCGGAAGGGATATCGGATATGGATATCAGAATCAGATATGGATATCGGAAAGAGATATCGTATATGGATATTGAAAATGGAAAAGGAAAATGGAATTGAAAAGTGAAAATGAAATCGTTATCGTATCGTTGCATTCATTGTTTTAAAAGTTGCATCACGGATTTTGATTGTACTAACACTTGTGTGCGATGACTAAGTTGCGTGTCCTCTACTTGCTTGATTGGTCAGAAGTGCAAAGAGGTAAATTTTATTTGCGAAGAGAATCATGATATTTTATATTTCGTCAGTTATTTATTTTATTTACACTTGCTTCTTAGTGTATGATCTCATGGTAAATATAGTCAGATTACTTGTTGGGCAATGTATTTTGTTCATATTACGTTATCAATTATTTTTGCAGATCCCCAAGATTTTGAGCTAGTGTACGTTAAGGATGACCAGTGGTGGGGATACTGAGATGATGGCTTGAGGATTTCTTTCGAGGATTTTTAGTAGAGATTTTTATTCAGACTTGATAGTTCGTTTTCATATTTGATTTTGTAAACCCTAGATTTCAAGACATTGACTTTTCATTAATGACATTTGTTTCATTAATGATATTAATGACTACTTTAAAATCAGAAGACTTCTGTGTATGCTTAATAAAATCTCTTCAATGGTATATATTCCTAATATTATGATATCTGTGTAGGTACATATAGAGCCGAGGGTCTCACTGAAAGCAAACTCTCTATCCCTTGAGATAGAGGCATTGTTTGTCTGTCTCCCACCCTCCCCAGACCCTAGCGATAGCTTGTGCTATCGTTGGGATATACTGGGTATGATGATTGTTGTTGTTGTTTCGAGGTTTGATTTCTCTGACTTCCGCTGATATTCGTTATTATATTGACGTGGAATTGAATATATTGACGCCTTGTATTTTCCCTAGCGAAATACGGCGGATGAGTCGTTTCGAGTATTAAGGTTCAGGACGAATCGCTACACGAAAGCCTTTAAAACAATGAATAATATTGTTGTTGTCGTCGTCGTGTCAGGCGGTGGATTTTAAAGTTAGCCTTATTGTATTTTCTTTCCTACTCTTCATGGGCCTTGTTAAGCCACTAATTTTGTTACACAATATCTTTCACGCATCCTTTATTTATTCCGCAATTGTCTAGCCTTTTCTCCGGCTAAGTTGTTGTTAGAGTTCGTACTTTTGGCACCAAAGTTTTTCTTCACCTTATTCATACTCTTCCATCCATTGAAAAGCTTTTCCATCACGAGAATGGTTGTTTCAATAAGTTTTTGCACTTTAAAACATGTTACAGTTAATTCATCCACGACATGTTCATGTTTCTTTTTTTAATTTGTGATTTTAATACCTATGATGGAAGCCATGTCGGACAATTTTTGATTTTGTTGCTTTTTTGAAGTGCTTTGTTTGTTGTGGTATTGTGAGTCCAGCCCATTTATTCCTATCATTTTACTTTGTGAAGCCCAAATGATTTGGGCATTAGGGTACATCTCTTAGAAGCCCTTTAAGGGGGTGTTTTGAAGTCTGAAGTCGACTGGACAGAGGGATTGGGGAAACACACGAGAAAAACAGAGAAAAAGAGAGAGAGGCAGGTTTTCGCAGATTGCAGTTTTTCTGGGCAGCCTCTGCTTCTTTGACGATCGCCGGAGATCCAACCGTCGGATTTTGCTGAAATTTGGACAACTTCTTCGGAACACACAGGGCTACATTCTGACCGTTCAGAATTTCAATCCGAGCTCTGAATCGTTCGTAATCGCTGCTGGTGTCAGCTGCGATTTTGGTGACATTTCTGCAATTTTGTTCTCCCTCAATTGTTGTCTCTTATGTATGTTATTGTTGGTGGGATGTAACATCCTTGTAAACTGATTTGGATGTTTTTACCCTCAATTTGCATAATAAGAGAAGAAGAAGGGTGGACTTCTTACAAGTCCCGTGGTTTTTTATCCTTCACATTGAAGGGGTTTTTCCACGTATAAATCTCTTGTGTTGTTTGAAGCTTTATCTTGGATAATTTGCTTGAGTTTTTGGTGTGTGATTGATATTTGCTTGGTGAATCAATTGTGGTGTATTGGGTTAAGCATTTTGGTTGGTTGTCTTGAAGTTGATCCTTGTAGGTGTTGTATCCTACTTGTTGTTTCTCCCCTACAACTGGTATCAGAGCGTTTGGTTAAACTATATATATGGAATCTGGAAATCATTCTATGGTTAAATTGACATCAACCAATTATTCCATTTGGCGTCCGATGATGGAAGATTTGCTATACTGTAAAGATTTGTTTGACCCAATTGATGTGGATAAAAACCAAGAAAGATGACACACCCACTAAACTAGAGAAGATGTCGGATAAAGAATGGGAAAAGCTAAAGAGAAAGACCTTGGGAACAATTAGACAGTGGATTGACATTAGCATATTCAATCATGTGTCCCAAGAGACTGAGCCACTTGAGTTGTGGAGAAAATTGGAGGGTCTTTATGAAAGAAAGACTGCTCACAACAAGGCATCATTGATTAAGAGACTTGTTAATCTCAAGTTGAAGCCAGGGAAGTCAGTTCCCGAGCATCTAAGTGACTTTCAAGATATCATTAACAAGTTGACTGTGATGAAGATTGTTCTTGATGATGAGTTGCAGGCTTTATTCCTATTGAGTTCTCTGTCTGACAGTTGGGAAACCTTGGTTGTGTCCATCAGCAACTCAGCTCTAGATGGTACGCTTTCATTGGATGTCATTAAAGAGAGCATGTTCAATGAAGAGCTTAGAAGAAAGGAGATGGGGGTTGATATTTCACAGGCACTTGTGGTAGAGAATAGAGGAAGAAGCAAGAGTAGATGTCCCAAGGGGCGTGGCAAGTCAAAGTACAGGTCCAAGTCCAAGGATGTGAGAGAACCCACGATATGTCACTATTGTAGCAAGCCTGGCCATATTCAAAAATTTTGCTATAAGTTGAAAAGAGATCAGCGACAGAAGAAAAATGATCATCACAAAGAGGATGAGGACAAGAATACAGCTGCGACAGCTTCTACTTCAGATGATTCTGTTTTTTTGATTTGTGCTACTGGTGATTGTTGTCATGTTGACAATTCCAGTTCTGAATGGCTTGTTGATACTAGGGCTTCTTATCATTGTGTTCCTGTTAAGGAGTACTTTATTGACTACCGAGCTGGATATTTTGGTAGTGTGAAGATGGGAAACCAGAGTTCAGCTGGTATTGTTGGAATTGGAGATATTCGAGTACAAACCAGTGTTAGGTGCAATTTGACATTGAGAGATGTTCGCCACATTCCAGATTTACGCCTCAATTTATTGTCTGCTAATATACTTGATCAAGAAGGTTACAAGCACACTTTTGGTGAGGGTAAATGGAAATTGTCTAAGGGTTCCTTGACTGTTGCTCGTGGCAAACTCTGCTGCACCTTGTATAAGACACACTTGAAAGTGTGTACTAGTGAGTTGAATGCTGTTGAGGAGAAAACTTCACCTAACTTATGGCACCGAAGATTGGGGCATGTCAGTGAGAAGGGTATAAAGTTGCTGGCTGGTAAATTTCTTATTCCTGTTGATATTACCATCTCTCTTGACCCTTGTGATCATTGTTTAGCAGGAAAGCAACATAGAGTTTCTTTTCCGAGGAGATCCACAAGAAAGAAAGTGAAGCTAGAGTTGGTTTACTCTGATGTGTGTGGTCCTATAGAGGTGGAATCACTTGGTGATAACAAATACTTTGTTACTTTTATTGATGATGCTACTCGGAGAACTTGGGTTTATATGATGAAGAACAAAAGCGAGGTGTTTGGTATCTTTCAGAAGTTTCATGCCATGGTGGAAAGGGAGTCAGATTGCAAATTGAAGCGTCTCCGAACTGATAATGGAGGTGAGTACACTTCAAATGAGTTTAAATCATATTGCTCAAGATATGGCATTCGGCATGAAAGAACAGAACCTGGTACTCCACAACACAATGGTGTTGCCGAGAGGATGAACAGAACTATTGTTGAAAAAGTGAGATGTATGCTTAGGATGTCCAATCTTCCTAAGTCATTTTGGGGAGAAGCAGTTGGAACCGCTGTGTACTTGATAAATAGAGCACCATCAGTTCTTTTGGAGTTTGAGATTCCTGAGAGGGTTTGGTTCGAGAAAGATCCCTCTTATTCTCATTTGAGGGTGTTTGGATGCAAGGCTTTCATGCATGTACCGAAGGAACAGAGATTGAAGCTTGATTTCAAGACTTCTCCTTGTGTGTTTGTTGGATATGGTGATGAAGAGTTTGGTTATAGATTTTATGATCCAGCAAAGCAAAAAGTTGTGAGGAGTAGAGATGTTGTCTTTTATGAGCACGAGATGGGTTTTCATCTCTTAGGTGCTGGTAAGTCTTATTCTACTGATTTCTCTCATGATGCTACTGATATGTCTCCTATTTCTGTTCCAGATGATCAACAAACAGGTGATGCTCCCGAGGATGGTCATGGCACCATTCATGAACATGACCATATTGAAGAGGTACAACCAGAAGTTGTTGTACCACAACCTGAAAATGAAGATGTAGATATTGAACATGGAGAATCTTCTAATCAGGGGGAGCAATTCAGCCCACAGGTGGAAGAGAAAACACTTAGAAAGTCAACCCGAGTTCGAAAACCTTCGAGACTTTATCCCAGTTCAGAGTATATCCTAATCACAGATGAGGGAG
Organism: Eustoma russellianum; assembly: GCA_036186865.1. Taxonomy (NCBI): domain Eukaryota; kingdom Viridiplantae; phylum Streptophyta; class Magnoliopsida; order Gentianales; family Gentianaceae; genus Eustoma; species Eustoma russellianum. The sequence goes on from AP025068.1 coordinate 31,491,174, forward strand.
AGCCTGAGAGCTTTCAAGTGGTGTTGTCACATCCAGACAAAGACCATTGGCTCAAGGCTATGCAAGAGGAGATGGATTCTTTAAAGAAGAATGAAACCTATGACTTGGTGAAGCGTCCAACAGGGAAGAAAGTCTTGAAGAACAGGTGATTGTTTAAGAACAAGAAAGATGGCCACAAGCTAGTGAGGCGGAAGGCAAGACTAGTGGTGAAGGGATGCCACCAGAAGAAAGGCATCGACTTTGATGAGATTTTTGCACCAGTGGTGAATATGACTTATATTCGTATAATTTTGGGACTAGCTGCCAGTTTGGATCTTGAAATTGAACAACTTGATGTAAACACTGCTTTTTTACATGGTGATTTGAATAAGGAGATTTACATGGAGCAGCCGGAAGGATTTGAAGTCAAAGGAAAGGAGAATTTTGTTTGTAAGTTGAAAAAGAGTCTCTATGGACTTAAGCAGGCACCAAGGCAATGGTACCGCAAGTTTGATTCCTTTATGAGTACTAATGGATACAAGCAGACTTCTGCAGATCCTTGTGTTTATTTTAGAAAGTTCTCTGAAGGTAACTTCATTATCCTTTGCTTGTATGTTGACGATATGCTGATAGTGGGATAAGATGTTGAGATGATTCGCAGGTTGAAAGAGGATTTGTCAAAGTCCTTTGATATGAAAGATTTGGGTCCTGCAAAGCAAATTCTTGGCATTGAAATTATTCGTGATAGAAAAGCTGGTAAACTTTGGCTGTCACAAGAGAAGTATATTGAACGGGTGCTTGAAAGGTTCAATATGAAGAATGCCAAGCCAGTTAATACACCACTTGCAGGTCATTTCAAGTTGAGCAAGCGGTGTTGTCCTACTACCGAGAAAGAGAAGGAAAGTATGTCACATATTCCTTACTCCTCAGCTGTTGGTTCATTGATGTATGCTATGGTGTGTACAAGACCTGATATAGTACATGCTGTTGGATTGGTTAGCAGATTCTTGGCTAATCCTTGCAAGGTTCACTGGGAAGCTGTAAAGTGGATCTTGAGATATTTGCATGGCACCTCAAAATTGAGTTTGTGTTTTGGAGGTGGTGAGCCTATTCTTGAGGGATTTACAGATGCTGACATGGCTGGTGATCTTGATAACAGAAGGTCTACCTCAGGTTACTTGTTCAAATTTGCAGGGGGGAGCCATATCATGGCAATCCAAGCTACAGAAGTGTGTAGCATTGTCTACTACTGAGGCAGAATATATAGCAGCTGTGGAAGCATGCAGAGAAATGCTTTGGTTGAAGCGTTTCTTCCAAGAGTTAGGTTTGAAGCAAAGTGAGTATGTTGTGTTTTGTGATAGTCAAAGTGCTATGGATTTGAGCAAAAACAGCATATATCATGCCCGCAAGAAGCATATTGATGTAAGATATCATTGGTTGCGTGATGTCATTGAAGAGCAACTAATGAAGTTGAAGAAGATCCACACCAACAAGAATGGTGCTGATATGTTGACAAAGGTAGTTCCTGGAAGCAAGCTTGAATTTTGTTCCAAGCTTGCAGGTATGTCCTATTGATGAGCTTTGCGTATGGTCTTCCCCAAATTGGGCTGGAGGGGGAGATTGTTGTGGTATTGTGAGTCCAGCCCATTTATTCCTATCATTTTACTTTGTGAAGCCCAAATGATTTGGGCATTAGGGTACATCTCTTAGAAGCCCTGTAAGGGGGTGTTTTGAAGTCTGAAGTCGACTGGACAGAGGGAGTGGGGAAACACACGAGAAAAACAGAGAAAAAGAGAGAGAGAGGCAGGTTTTCGCAGATTGCAGTTTTTCTGGGCAGCCTCTGCTTCTTTGACGATCGCCGGAGATCCAACCGTCGGATTTTGCTGAAATTTGGACAGCTTCTTCGGAACACACAGGGCTACATTCTGACAGTTCAGAATTTCAATCCGAGCTCTGAATCGTTCGTAATCGCTGCTGGTGTCAGCTGCGATTTTGGTGACATTTCTGCAATTTTGTTCTCCCTCAATTGTTGTCCCTTATGTATGTTATTGTTGGTGAGCTGTAACATCCTTGTAGACTGATTTGGGTGTTTTTACCCTCCATTTGCATAATAAGAGAAGAAGAAGGGTGGACTCCTTACAAGTCCCGTGGTTTTTTATCCTTCACATTGAAGGGGTTTTTCCACGTATAAATCTCTTGTGTTGTTTGAAGCTTTATCTTGGATAATTTGCTTGAGATTTTGGTGTATGATTGATATTTGCTTGGTGAATCAATTGTGGTGTATTGGGTTAAGCATTTTGGTTGGTTGTCTTGAAGTTGATCCTTGTAGGTGTTGTGTCCTACTTGTTGTTTATCCCCTACATTGTTTGCGAAAACGATCCCTTTCTTAAGAAATTATGGCGTATTGGTTATCGTTTGCAATGCCAGAAAGTAATGAAAGTATATTATGGGTCGAAAAGATGAAATTGCTATAAAAAAAGATATTTTAGTGTCTAACCACAAACATAAATAGTAAAAGATATATACATTATTTTGGTTGTGTCCCTTAAAACTTGGAATGGATAAAGAGGTATCGTCAAGGCAAAAGTTGTGGTTGCACAAAGGCGATAGATTCATTTATATCAGTAAGTACAAACGTTTGACATAAACTCTTATGCTTAAAAACTGTCAGCGTTGATCTGACCTGCCGAGTTGGGCTAAGTTCAGCAGACCTACCTAGGCTGCTGATGATTTGGGCTGATTTGACCTGCCGTGTTGAGCTCAGCTTGCCAGACTTGTAGTGTGCCTGATTTGCCCGGATTAGATATGATTGTATATATCCAATCTAATCAAATATATCCTATTCATTAATTTTATCATGTAAAGTATAGAGATGTGATAAGATTTGATAGAATTTGTACTTATCTCTTTAGCATCAAACCATATAATATATTAGCATGAAACGTACATTGCATTTACTATAGATTGACCTTGATCAAATGAAAAAAAGACAGAGATTTGAGTTGTCAAATCTTATTTACAAAAACCGTTTTAAAATAACCGAGATCAAGGTTGTCAAATAAATTGCTCAGGGAGATTTCGGTTATTGTTATACTATTGTTATACACGGGTTGAGATCTCCTCACCCCCACTTTCATCACCCCTTTTGTGACCACGCGACACGTGGCAGCAAGAGAGGGTGGTGAGGCTAGATGAGGGTCACCTGCATCTAGCCTCACCATCCCCTTGCTGCCATGTGTCGCGCGGTCATGCGTCACCGCACCCCTTGTGGTGAGGGGATCCTATCCCTTGTTATACCGGGTTCATAATGATTTAAAAATGAACCACCGAGATTATAGTGATATGTTTAGTCACAACCAAGATCCAATAGTCAATTGGATAAAAATAGTGAGCATAGAAGAAAACATATGGTTATGTCCTTTTTTTTGTTTTGATTTTGGAAACGTAGACCTTTTGGCAACAAAAGAAAAAAAGAAAAGAAAAGAAACGGGAATAAGAAAGAGGTGTTGTTTCTGGTGCGTAAGGAGGTAGGAAGCGTCTTTATGTCTATAGGGAAACATGGTCATGTCACGCGCTAATGGAGCTGAGAGAGATTTTAACCCATAAGTATTAACAAATAAATAAATGTGTATTTATTTGATTGAGCATCTTGTTTATATTGTAAATAGAATAGACCATAGGTGTTTAGAATATATTTGGAATATACCGTAGAGATACTAACTATAGTCACTATATATATTATTGTATGTGTATTTATTTGATCGAGCGTCTTCCTCATATTGTAAATAGAATATACCATAGATGTTTAGAATATGCTTAGACTATATCGTAGAGATGCTAGCTATAATCACTATATATATCATTGTAACCTTGAAGAGTTTATGGTATTGAATTGACAATTGATTCGTTCGATGATCTCAACAATGAAGATTACAATGATATATAGAGTGACTATAGTTAGCATCTCTACAGTATATTCCAAGCATATTCTAAGCATATATGGTATATTCTATTTACGATATAAAGAAGATGCACAATCAAATAAATACACTCTTTCGTAATATAAGAAACGCAGCTAATTTAGTGACTCATTTTGCTTTATTCTATCATATTCCAAAGTCAAAGAAGAGTGTGACATTGACTCCATTGAAAATGGAAAGGATATCACAGTTTACATCCGAGTGTTAGAGCAATGCGATAGCCTCGTTATATCATGAATTCCAAAGTCAAAGAAGAGTGTGAGTGTCCCAATAATGAAGAAGACTTGCGCTACATACGTCTATTGGGAAAAGGTCTTTTTTTCCGCGTATTGCGGAGTGCTTTCGTTTTCAACTGCACCACAAACATATAGTGTACATGTCCTTTCTTTTCCCGCAGATAATAGAGTTCTCTCAACTTAGAGAATATTTCCGGCTTACATACTATCTTAAGTTTCTTAAGTTTTAGATTGATTCTGCACCATTTTTGTTTTTGTCTTTGTCTTGCATTATATATAGATATACACGTTTATAGACATTTTAATATCAGAAGCTTCCTTTGTTGAATTATCTCACTAACACATTAGCACGTCATATCTCTATTTTTGTGTCATTTATACAGGTACATATAGAGCCAGGAGTCTCACTGAACGCAAACTCTCTATCCATTGGTTTCCCAGACCCTAACGATAGCTTTAATGTTGTTGATATATATTTATGATTGGCTAAATAATAAATAATTACGAACGACACCGATCCCTTCCTTACTATTGTGTTAATGAAGCGAATGACAATCTGAATCTCTGTCAATGTCTTGGCAAACGGGATCCCCCCCCCCCCCCCACCCCCAAGACCAAGCACCCCCCACTCACCAAATACCAGAGGGGTTTTAATCTTTAATCCTTCTGTGAACTCTGCACGAGTTCAAGTCACAACAATATTCTCTTTCTCATACGAAAATCATTATCATCATACCCAGTATATCCCAACGATAGAAAAAGCTATCGTTAGGGTGTGGGAAGGGTGAGCGGCAGGCAAACAATACCTCTATTCCTAGGGATAGAGAGTTTGTTTCCAATGAGACCCCTGACTCTGGCTGTACCTGCATAAATGACACAATAATAGGAATATAACGTGCTAATGTGTTAGTGAAAAAATTCAGTAAATGCAAATACGAAGCTCCCGATATAAAAATGATCATAAACTTAGTGTACTCTTGAAACAAGTACCATTAGTTACTCTTCAACTAATGGAACTAACATAGATATATGCCTCATAATGGCTGATCGCCAATGCTCTTGCTTGACAGTTAACCTATGCAACATCAGTTTATCAAAACCTCATTTCTAGAACATAAAACCACTCATAATACTGAGTAGAGTTATTTTCTTTGCTTGTCCACATTTGTGGTTCCTCCAGAAATAATCCCAAACTACAATGCAATCTGGGATTCATATCTTTTTTGTTCTTTCTTTTCAGGTTAAGCAAATTCATCTCTTTTAAACCTCTTCTGATCTTGTTAATAAGCTTAAGAAGGTAGGTTTCTTTACAACTTTATACTAATAACTATGAAAACTGACGAGCGACTCACCTCAAATACAAGCCAAGCAAACTTTTGCGCACAACATTGGCCAGCAACATTTTTCTTTTTCTTTTTCTGACATATGCTACGAATCCTATATCTAGAGACTATCAGCTGCTATCTTGAACTGGCAGAGACAGGCATTGTTCTTCTTTGTCTTGGGCAGCCCCAATTTTCCGCAGAGAACGATACTGTAAGCGGACATTTTCCCCAGTTCCAATAATCTTCAGCAAGTACCTGAAATTTTGTGGCAAATGCATCAACTGTACTGATCGAGAGGGGGGGGGGGGGGGGGGGACCAAGATGTAAAAACAAAGACGGGAACTGGAAATACTATCAGTCCAGAGGCTAATGAATGACTGACCACTAAAGATACTTCTCTGCGTATTTCTCTTCTCTTATTCTTTAGTTATTTTTTTGTAAACATGGAATCTAAGAGAAGAAAATACAAGGGAGAAATAACTTGTACCAGAATTATCAAAATCTAAGACCGTGATCTGAAGCGATGGTGAAATAGCTTCCTCAACTCAAAGAAAGCACACTGGTTACATGATGGGGTGGAATTCTAGATACTAAGTCCTTTTTCCTCTTCTTATTTATCCAAACCATAGCAATTAGACTCTACTTTAGCATTTTCTGCACCAAAGCATCTAATAATAGAGGGATCTAATGTCCAAGGAAAAAGTACACCCAGAAATGTTTTATCCTTACGAATGATTATTACAAAGAATATTGGCACGACAATGGTCAACCTAATCCATGCTATTTCCTAGCAATCCTGTCTTAAGTTCCTTTTATTACATGAACCAGAGGTACATACGACATGAAAAGATATTGTTTTCTCCGGAAATTTTACAGTTATAGTACACCATATTGGGTAACAGGGAGCTAACCAGCCGTTAAGACATTGAGAGGTGATTACAGCTTCCTTGCCAACCAATTTGTCTGGTGTCCTCCGGTTCCCCTAGAAAAAAAAAGGTATTTTTCAATGACCCTAGATTAAATGAGGCCATACTAGAGAAAAACAACTTTCAAGTAGAGAATTGCTCACCTTTATTACTACTTTTTCATTGACGGAAAACGGATAATCTGCACCTCTACTGAGGCCATTTTCTAAAGATACATCCCCATTCTGCTGAAAAGTTGAAAATCAATCAATACAGAAAACCTTGCAACAAATTCCACAAAATGAAACCTTTAACTAGTCTAATCCAAAACAAAAAGAATCAGAATGCACATTATTTGCGTCCATGATTCAGTGTAAGCTAGGCCCCAAACAACTAAACCTAGGCCAGGTTCCTCAAATTGGCAAATCCTAACACCAAGTAAAAGTGGATCCTCACTTGAGGTGAACAGTTAAGTAAAAAAGACATAATAATTAATACGAATCCATTAGGTATCTTGGAAGAAGAGGTGCTGTAAGTGAGAGCTTTAGGTATTAAGATCACAATGACAAAAAGACAAGAATAGGAAAATATACCATATTCACAAAGACCCGCAAAAATGCACTGGTATTCTTTACGACACTCAAACATGGATGATGAGTAGCAATCATCCGCATAAGCAAAAGATGACAGTAGCAGCAATGAGATAGTATAAAGCAGAAATGCAGACATACTAGGATGAATAAGAAAATAAATGAATTTCAGAGGACAAAGTTGAAAGAGCATTTATTAATGAAGGATTTTTTTTCTTCTACCTCCAATTTATTTTATTATTATTATTATTATTATTATTATTATTATTATTATTATTATTATTATTATTATTATTATTATTATTATTATTATGGGAAACAGTGTTCCCCATGTTGAAATAAAGTTTCTCCAGCTTAACGACTACAAAATTTTAACAGCCGACCCCAACTAGTGGAATAAAGCTCGGTGTTGGGTTCAATCCTTTAACATTGGAAGACTTGGATCCAATGCGAGTCACATAGCACGTTATTGACATCTATCCAGGATTTACTTCAGAATCTTTTAACTATGAAAAATTTTTACTTTATTGGAGGTAGCAGTTACTTAATGTCTCTTAGTTAACAGAAAATTTTTCGACCTTCCATAAGTAGATTTAACCTAAAAAGTTAACCTTGAGTGTTTAGTACCTATTCAGAGTTTGTAAGATTTACTGTTTAATCATCAATAATAGACAGTTCTACATTCCACAAGAGTACTAGAATAGAGGTTACAGTATGAAAGCAAAGATTTTCAGTCTAATGTAGACATAAACAATTATACAAGCAATGGAAGATAGAGTTACTTTATGTTCCAGTACATCCTTCCTGCGCTTCCGCAGAGCTGCATTATGGAATAGCCTTCGATCATCCTCATGCCTCACAGCTGCAGCCGCAGCCCTCAAAGCTGTTAATAGAAGCCCACAAGAATATCAAACACCAGAAAACAGCCAGCCTTTTTATACTCTATTCAAGAGAAATAATTTGAATATCAGTAGCGGAGAAAAGATAGCACAGTACAAAAGTATGCAGATTACCATGGTTTGGAATTAAAGACCCACTGTCTACTTCAGCATTGCAAAGTGTACATCTTGACTGTGGCAACAGAAATCACACAAAAATGAGTAGTAAAGATGAATACATGGGCGAGTTATTGAGAGAAAGCAATAGAAAACTCCAACAAGAAAGTTATCAGCTTTAAGGTATCACAATCTCAATGACATTATACAAGATTGAATACTTCTCAATACACATGATGTCTCCTTTCACATTTCGACTCTAGTATTTCCCAGTACACAATGCAATATTTTTTAAAAATAAATTTCCTGCACTTTTCAATAATCTACCTCCCACATATTAATTGCCAGTCAGAAATTATCTTCTACTGCCTACTCCAGACCATCTGAAGTGATCTCCTTCATTTACTCCTACTTTCTTTAAAAGTCAATTTTTAAACATTTTCTCCATTATCATGCAAACAACTATTATAGAAAACCATAATAGATGTTGCACACAACTAAGTTTAGGTTTTTGCAAATTCGAATTGGTTATTCTTCTGAGAAAACTCGTGAATAGGAAGTGATTTTCATTCTTAAGTAGACCTGATAATTGTTCATGGGCTTACATTAAATGACTGATTTTAGGACCAAATGTATAACTATATACATCAGCGGTCGTATTGGCTTTCTGCAAAACTCCTTGTAGCCATATCTGAAAAGGCTAAAATCACGTTTCTTCCCAAAAGCAAAGATGCTTGAATTTGAATGCTTTATGTATCCAGCTCACAATTTTATAAAACTGGAGTTTACAAAAATTCAAAATCATTGAAACAGGAAAGAATTGCTCTTTAGATGGATCTGGACTTAATATCATGTCTTCGAGCCCTTGCACTTGCAGGAGGCTAAAAAGACTTTTGGGTTAAATTCTTGATACCTGCACAGAAGCATACTATGCCAATTTTCTATTGGCTAAGGATTTCGCACACTTCAAGTTTAATTTTCACACTTTGTCACATCTTTCAACGATTGATTTTCATATCGTATGTCATCCTTTCACCATTGATTTAAGTGGTGTAGGCCAGAACTCTTGGTGGGAGAAATCATCAGCCAACAATGACATTTCATGAACTAGTTGTTTCTAAGAACAAAATTAACATTTACCATCCTTATTATGGCTTCTTCCACCATTGACTTCATATTGCATGTCATGTTTTCACCTTTTATTCACTAGTGGAAAAAGGAAAAGGGGTGTCAGGCAGAACTCTTAATGAAAAAAATAATCACTGAACAATTGAAGTCTATGAACTAGTGGTTTCTAAAAGTAAAAACTAACATTTTCCCTCCTTACTATGGCTTCTAGTCAACCTTTTTACATAGAAACCCTCAATGTAAAGGCACTAAGTATCCTTAATGCTATTTTATGCATTCTCCAAATAAGCCCTTATTTAACCAAACTTCTGCATGCACTTCAGAATTTGGTGCCATGAATGATGATATACTTCTAGTCTTGGACAAGGAAACAAGAAAAAGAAACATATAGATTCCACCCACTTACAGCATCAAGTACTTTTTGAAGCATGAGACCTCCAAATGAATGCCCACAAGACACAAGCATGGCATCTTCCAGAAAAGAACCACTGGAAACTTACATTAGGCATGAGTAGCTATAAAACATATATAATGAAAAACAAATCAGAATAGCCACAACATAATTGGTGTGGGAAGTAACGAGGCAACATTGATCAAGTAAAATAATAGCCAAACCAACCGACCCACCACCGACGAAATCAAAATGGAGAACAAGATTTACCTCTATGATCAAATAAGAATCAGTTTAGCACTTCAATATTGGCTACAATTGTGCACGAATGAAACACTGCAGACAACCAACTTCAAAACTATATACACAACTTCTAGTCAAATTACATGTAGCACACCGGCACGCCACACTAAGGTGTTTCTACATATGAGCATGGTTTACCATGTTTGCAGTTGCTTTTCCAATCATGTGCATTTTGTTTATGTACTGTTGAGGTAAATCGGCAGTTTTAATTTCCAGTACTTTGATCATTTGAGGCACTTAATGTTGGAATTCACAATTTCAGACCACCAACAAATATCTTGGTTATCTGGGTAATTAGCAAACTTTTTCCAATCTAGCATTTGGCTCATTGTCCTGAGGCCTTCTTGGGCAACTTTCACACCAGAACTCTATTTTCCCATCACAACAGTACTTTGTGCTAGTTGCTGCCTTTCATTAAAAAGGACCGCCTCCTAGTTTTACTCCTTCAGATTAGAAACCAATACTTTACTAGGGAATTTATGGTGTAAAAATGCTTATTCTGGTTCTAGGGAAGAGCAAGTGAAGCAAGAAAAAGAAAATATCTATATAGTTCCACTAGGACAGCTAGACACTTCTTCATGTTGCAAAATTCAAGGAAAAATGAAAACATAGAATAGGAAGAGTCTATTTCACACTCTTCAGGCTGTAGGGCTAAATATCCTCCAAAGCCCGGACAAAGAAGGAACAGAAGCATATAAAAGTGAGATCTCTGCAGATGGGAACAAAGGAGCAGCAGCTTGAATGATGACACTTCAGATCATCAAACAGAGTGAAACAAATATGAAGAGATCCTAATCATCTTGATCTTCTCTGCCTAAGAGACATGATACAATCTCAATCGATGCATTCAGGGCCATCACTTCAAGTGAAGAACACTGCATTTTCTTTCGCTTATTGATTATATCTTTTAAAAACCAAGGAGCCTCCCCCGTCAAAAATCCTTTAGCCATTAGGCCTTCACTCTTTCCAACAACCTTCACTGCTTCAACAAAGACCAAGTTTGGCTGATGAGGAGAGACACTGCTAGCATGTAGAGGCTGGTATTCTCTCTCTCTCTCTCTCATATGCAGTGTAGGTTGGTGAAGGCAAGCAGTTGTGGTCTTCCTTTCTTTTTTTCCCTTAGCTGTTGCTGCTAAGGCTTTCCATTCTTTGGGAGGAAGTGTAAGTGATCTGGAGTTTGCTATCCTAGGCAATGTCGATATGAAAGGTCAAGGAAGATGGAGCTTTTTAAAGGGAGGAAGTTGTGGTATTCTGGAAATTAATGCCAGATATTGAAATTCTTATACAGATAGAAGTATGAGTATAACAAGTAAGGAAGCATTGTCTTTACAAAGAAAATCTAGAAACAGTATGTACAGGTTTTACATCAACTTGCTCAAAATTAGGATGGGAAAACAACACAGTCCACAAGAACATACTTCTAAAATTTTTTATGGTGGCATCCACCTAATAACGTCAGCCGGTTTGTCAAAAAGTAATTAAACAGTGTAACAAGTCAGGATAAACCCAACCTAAACCAACCCACTGAACGTTTAAAATGCTTCAATCACTTAAAATGGCAGCAGTCACTAAATGTTAACACAGTCCTGCATAGCAAGTATCACTGCTGCACTAGTCCTCCAAGAGAACTGATCTCCAACAAAACCACAAAATTGGACCCAAAGCATCATTAATGCTTAAGTGAACAAAACCAGACACACTGTCTATTCTAAATCTCTCATGCACATTGTTGAAAGTGACTTGCAAGTCCCATCCTACGAACTCCTAATACTCCTTCGGTGCGCACTGGTAAACCTCTAGAGGCGTCATTCTTCATTTAGTATCAACAATCCACATAAGAACGACACCTTATAGTTACTAGCTAAGGCAAAATAAAAATAAAAAAACCTACAGGTACGTAAATATAAATCATAAAAAAGCCTTAAAAACTTTCTGAAGAAAGGAACTTACGATAAATGGTCCGAAAGAATGCTTCTGAGTGATGGCTCCTTAGTCAAATGATCGTGAACCACCTAGTGATCCATATCCAAAACAACGCATTCAATATATTGAAGTCAAATAATAAGTACATCTTCACTTCTTGTTAAACACGTACTACTCTTATCCCAATTAATTGAAAAATGCTTTTGTTCGTGGGGAGGTTTATATAAGAAACTTTCCCAGTTAAAAAAGATTTACTTTTCAAATAAATGCTTTGTAATTAATAAAAAAATAGATATCAGAAGTAATAAAGCAAAATATCAGTAGAATATTGGGCCTGGATATTGGTTAAGCCATCAAAACAGCTCTCATTCATTAACCACAGTTCCACTTCATAATAAAGAACTAACAATAATTGGCATTTATGTTCAGACAAGTGCTCCTACAGCCTGCTTAGGAAAATTAAATAATAACAGCTTCATATTGCTACTCTGATCGAGGAAAGTCAGATTAACTCTAGTACCAAAGAGTTTCAGTATATTGATTCCCAAAATCACACTGGCCTCGGATGCTTGACTTCCAATCAATAATGTTTCACAATAATTCATGTAGATAAAACTTACGCAACCATTATCCTTCTGATTAGGCGTCATATCCTCCTCAGGAGAAAGTTCACCCAATAGTTGGTTTGTTGCGATTGGAACATAACTTTGAGGTATTACATGGCCAGCTGCCGCAATTGGAGAACAATCAAGTATTGCATTGCTTTGTGGCATGAGCCTGAAAGCTAGTGAAGTCCTTCAAGAAAAAACCTAGGAAATCAATGAAGTCACATCTTCTAACCAAAATAAACCTGAGCAACAATTAAGTCATCAAACGAAGAAGAGAATATACCTTCCACTAGTAGAAGGGCTAGGAGAATTGTCTGATGCAGCACGATATGAAGCAGCAGGACGCAGACCAGCTGTAATATGGCTGAGCGCCTTGCCTGTGAGCAATAACAGGTCTCCTGGAGCCAAGCCACTGTCTGCCAGGTACCAATGCCCGTTGGGATCACATACCTGGTATAAGAAGTAAACAAGGTAAGCAAATGATAGGGATCAGTTTATTCCCCCTTCTTTCAGAAAACAATGAGGCACAACCTACATCAACAAACATGCCAAAATACCGCATGAGACAACAGTCATATAGACCACACAAAGGCTAAGAAATCGCTCATACCTGTAGACCTGGAGCATCGACCGAAATCAAAGTCAATAAACCTTTCTCCATTTCACCATTTACTGTCAGACTCCCTCCACCAATAGCACCTTGTCTGTTAGACATGTATGAATTTGAAAAAGTGGCAAAAAGAGCAGACGAAGATTTCCCATGAGCAGGCAATGGGTTGTCATCCAGCAAGTGATTGAACACTCTACATAACAAGACATTAGTTAAAGCACCAATGCACAAAATAAGAAAACACAAAATATTTATTTAAGCAATTAAAGAAACTACTTAAATTACAGTATTACTCGCTCCGCAGACGAAGATGCTTTGCTATGGCACACAGTGCTACCCGAGCCACTTTTCCCATGCATCTGAAAACTTCATCCATGCAGGGAGGGGGCAAATCTTCATCTTCCAAAGACCTTCAACGACAACGAGGAAGTATGTCATGAATGCATCAGCTATCCATTTACATATCAATCTTGTGATAAACATGAGATATATGACAACTTAGAAGGTCACAACAAAGTAAGATCATGACAACTCACTCTTCTACTTATGTTTTTTAGTTAATTAGAAAGGTAAGAATACCAGCGGAGGGGAAAAATCATAAAAATGAATATCTATTGAAAGCATGATTTGTAGAAGCTCTCAAGCATTCCAAACTGTAAGACACAAGCTCCATTAGCTGTGTTCAAATCCTACCATTGCTGCCAAGTAATTGACTTCTGTACGTTTTCCCAATCCAAGTTTCAGGCTTAGGTTTAGGTTTGTGACAAATTTCTAATTTTTTTTTTATACTGCAAAAAATTATTTTCCTTAAATAAAAGCCCAGAGCAGAAACAAATAAAACATTGCACAAAATAAGAGGAAGATACTAGATTGCAAAACTATACACGTCCTTCTTTGGTGGTAAAGGTGGCAAGCACAGATATCTAGTTACCAATTTCTTTAACTGTACCAACGTATATTTTTTTAAATAATCATATCAAGCATAATCATGATCCTATAAACTTCGAGTTGTTAAGATCCTATTTTCAAAAAACATAACAGGCATGTTACGGTAATTCAAACCATCGAGCTACAACATCCACTTTTACCTCCTAAGTTACTTCAATATAAACACATCCAGTTTCTAATCTAACATCCGAATTGTATTCATTAATCATATTAAAAACAAAAAAGTGGAACGGCAACTGAACCTTTTTTATTTTCACATGTAAACTACAGTACAAAGAGAACAATGGAAGCGGATCAATCCTAGGGATTCCGCCAAACACTCTGAACACGAAAATCGGCAACCACCAAAAAAAAAAGAAGAAAAGTTACCTACTTTGGAGCAAAAAAAATACCTGCCAGGCCTATAGACATAAACCCCACGATTTCCCTTGCTCCAACCGCCACTACTTTGAGCTGACGGAGCCCTAGCTCTAAAATAGAAGCGGGCTGAATCAAGGCCGCAACGGAGAATCGCAGCGTCGTCGGAACCAACCTCGATGATGGCAGCGTTGTGCCTCATCAGCGAACCAGAAATGGCATCGATGGCACGAAGATATGAGGCGGTTGCTGCGCCGTCGTAGGGTAACAGGTCACAGAGTTTAACCCTTTCTAGGATTGGGGAGGTAGAAGTATGGTCTTGGGAGAGAGTTGCAAAGTGAAAGTTTTCAGGCCTGGCCATGGTGGGAGATCCAAAAGGAGGTTGAGAATTCGTAACGCCTGGAGAAGGATTCTCTAATACAGATTAACCATTTCTATTCCCCCATTTCTCCGTACAAACGAGCAATTTGCCAGCTGAAAGTTCAGTTCCAATCTTCCACCCAAAAGCCTCTGAGCAACGTTCCTTCCGACGGACATGTCATTATAGTAGACTATGCATTCTCCGAGACAACAATACAACGTCAACAACAACATTACCATATTACTTTAGATCCTTTCGTTAATGACCGGGTATGAAAAAGTCGGATGTACGCAATCATACCATGGTTAAAAATACATAGAGTTTGTTTCTCGATGACTCAAAATGATACGTCAAGCGATGTCCATCAACTGCTATTTCACAATCTAAGAAGCACATTGAATTTAGTGAGTCATTTTGCTTTATACCATCATATTTTAAAATCAAGAAAAGTATATCTTTTATTCCATTGGAAATAGAAACACTCCAAGACAACAATCTATATCCCAAAACAGAATATATATATATATATATATAGATATATTACAACAACCTTGTGTTTGTTATTTTTTTATTTAACAGACAAGTTTCCAGAATTTTATAATTATTTATACAAACGGAAAGATGTGTTATATATTCATGTTAAAATGTGATTTTTCAAGTTGCGTGTTTAAGCTACTATACCTGCTCTCAAAGTTCTTCATAAGTTGGAACAAAAAAGGGTCGTCACTCCTCAATACATTTGAAGGGGTTTCAGTTTTGGGATGAGATCACCTCACCTCAAATCTCTCATCCCATGCGTCACCGTACGACACGTGGTAGTAAGGGTGGGTGGTGAGGCTAGATGAGGGTGGCCCGTATCTAGCCTCATCACCCACCTATGCTGTCACGTGTCGCGCGGTGACGCATAATGTGAGAAATTTGGGATGAGAAGATCCTAACCCTCAGTTTATTTAGTGCACCAATTTCAAAAGTTTGATTTTACTGTGGTCATATACATATATATGTATATGTATATGTAGGAGTCTCAATGAAACAAATTTTCTATATTTTAAGATGGATGTTTTTATTTGTCTCTCTCTCACACTCTTTATATCCTAGCGATAGTTTTTGCTGTCGTTAGGATTTAGTGGGTATGATTGTCGCTGTTGTAACCTTTATAATATTCTTAAAATATAACCCCCTAATATAGTTTTTAAACTGGATGATCCTTAAATCGATTTTTTTAGATTACAAAGAATCGCTTTTCGAATAATGGCTACCTAAAGATTATTTTTATTATTTTAGACTTTTAAAGTATTATTATTATACCGGGAATGATAGATACATATTTTTTGTAACTACATATCTTTGTTATAATCAAACACATATGTATATTTATCAAAAAGAAATATATGTATTTATTATTATCCTTATTGTACATTCAATACTAAAATCAAATAGAGTCTTTCTCCTTCACTGCATCCGTATATTTATAAGTGTATTTAGTATTATCCTTATTACAATCATTACTAAAATCAAATAGCGTCTTTCTCCTTCACTGCATCCAGTGGCAACCAAATCCTTTTCAGAGGTCCGCTTTGCTCTCCGGCTCCTCCTCTTCTTTCATTCAGTCAATTTCATTTAATCAGCATATGAAATTAGTTTGCATTTTTCATCTTACCTTGTTTCCATTTTCTTGTGTTATTTTTGTTGATCTTCGTTTTCCTGTCTTTTTTTCCTTTCACACAATTGATTCGTAGAGTGAGGGGATATACTTTCTGTGGATAGTATTTTGGGCGATAACATTTGATTGATAGAAGTTTTGCATTTGTTTGATAGGCAGGATAAATATTTATGTGTGGTAAATAATTTTATTTGGGATTTGGGGATACTGTGAATCATGCTACTATCATGGGAGGTTTCAAAAGCTAGTTGAAAAGGCACTAGAATAAATAAATCTATCGTTTTAGGTGAATCTGTTGGCTCTAAGGTGTGTAAGGTTTTATTCATAACCTTGCTAATTTAATGTTGAAAAAATTCAGGAATGTTTAGACCTAGCACGGACACCTCGTTTCTATGGAACGATCGAGCTATAACACTCTGAGATTAATTCAGCGTGATAAGAAGTCTTTTTTTGGAAATCTACCTGCCTCTGTTTGCTTGGGAAAAAGATGATGGTTTCTTGCTGTTGTATCTTTCACTAGTTGCATATTGTTTCTAGAAATAGGGTAATTAATGAATTTTCATGAGCTTTTAGATCTTTTGAGGTGTAATTAGAACAGTTTTCTGATTGTTTCGATTTTGAGATATTTTTTTTTACTTTGAGGCTTTTGTCATCTCCTTGGAGATTAGTTGATTTGATCTTCTTTGTTGACCTTTTCCAGCTATGACCAGTATTCTGTCAAGTAACTTGTGCATTTGCTTGCATGGGGATCCAGACTATCTTTGCCAAATTAGGAGCAGCCAATTCGAGAGGTTCAAATCCTTGAATGTTTGTCCTTTTCCAAAAGATCTTTTTTTATTTAAAAGTTGTGCGGGCATTGGCAATCAAAATGCTAGAAAGATCAGGCCTCTTTTTTCTAGTGCACTTGGCGATTCTTTCGATCCTGATAACTCCAAAGATGGAAACGATAGTGATGAAACTGCAGGATCTGGGACTGGAGAGGTATATTTTGCTTTTCATATTCTTGAAAAACTAATTATAGTGAATTTAGAATCTGAATCTGTGTGGATTTGGCACTCTATGTTCACTGATGGGAATTCTTCATGATGTCCTTCAATGTCGCATTTTGATCTGATTGTGAACTAAATATCCATTTGAGTTTTTCCCCCTCCCTTTGTTGTATGCTTAAATAATTAAAGAAAGGAGCAACTTGTTCTGTCAATGGCATAGGAAAGCATATTGCAATTAACTTGTTCTTTGTTTGTCAACTTCATAGAGTTTTGTCATTAATTTCCTTTCAGTTGAAATTGGTGACAGAAGTCAAAGAACACTGATGAATGACATCTCTGCATTACCTTAATTCATACAAGTTATGAGATAGTTTATCTGTACAATTTTTGATCATGTAGTTGTGATCTTCTACAGTCTGATGCTAACCAATGCACCCTTTTGTGCTCATAGGTGAATAATGACATTTTCAGGCAAAATTTGGAACGCATTGTTGGATCAAATGATACTGCTTTTAGTGGAACAGATCTCGCAACTCTGATACGGAAAAGATATGGGAGGTCTTATGATGTGCAATTAATAAAGAAGGTACTTTTATCCTTTCATCTTTCTTTGTCATGTAAACTTTCTATGCCTTTTTAATTGCCAATGGATATGCACCAAGATGAATTGCTATCTGAAGGATTTGTATAAGAATCTCAAACAGTAATGCACTGTCAATAGATGTCCTGATGGACATTGTGCTCCCTCTCTTCATAGCATGACCAGCCACTGTAGAAATCTCTACCTTTTCTTCTCTTATATATTGCTCTTTGTGGCCTATCATTGATATCGACTGGTACAATACTCCCTGTCATTTTAGATTATCTTTTCTCTTGATTAGTGATATCATCCCTGAGGTTCTATGGGAGGTCCTGTTGCCGTTTATGCTTTTATGGCATGTCATGTTACTATTTTCTTATCAAAACTTTCAGCTTTCTCTCTATTTTTGTGCATTTGGTAAATGTACAAAATTCGAAGTATTTGAGTTATTTAATATATACAGAAAACAAAGGAGTCTCCTTTTCAGACCAGAAGTAAGCACTCTCTATCTTAGCTGTGAATTATGAGCCCGTACCCATCAAAAGCCAAAATAAGTGCAGACTTGCTTTAGATTACATCCTGTGCTAAAGGATCTACCTGAGAAATTGCAATTAGGGTTTTAGAGAATCTAGTTGTGCTTGGTAAGAATAAATCCAGGTGGTTAAGGGGCTACAAGTAGAATTGAAGTGAATACTTGTGTGACTTCACTTCCCAAATGAGATATGTAGCAAATTTCATATAGCACAGCAAAAGATCTGGGCTTGGTATGCTTTGCAGTATTGTCAGACAAGATAAGCATGCCACAATGCTTTTGGCCAGGCGAATCAAAGTTATATTCTGGTCAACCTTCTTGGTCAAGTGCAAGAAAAATGGAAAAAGAAATTCACATTTTGTTGCTTCCGGCTCGTAAGGAAAGAAGGAAGAGCGAAAATGTCCAGTTTAGATTGTCTATTGTTGCATTCTTTGCGGGTTTAGCAAGAGAGTGAAGAAGGAAATTCTCCAAATAAAAAGGTTGTATTGCGTCCAGCTTAAGGGAGTGAATTCTATGTCTACCATAGAAATTCTCCCTATATCTCTTCTTTAGTTGTACTCTACCGATACCATCTCTTCCTGTGGCAATCAACTCTCTAACCCTTCCTGATTATTTTAGTTTTGAGAAGGCGCAACATTGTTTTGGTTTCTTCACCACTTTCTTTCGTGCGATACCAGGATTATACCTGTAGTTTTTTCAATTGATATTTCAGGTTTGAAATATCTCCTTATTTCTTCGTCGTGGGATCCGGTTTTATTTTCTTTGAAAGGCAGTGGACAATAATTCATTACCCAATGCAATAAAGCTATCAAGTTTTGCATTCTCATATGAAGCCATGAAGTGGATTGGCAAGAGGCCTGAACATAATGCTTTATCATGTTCGTTAGAGACGGATTATAACTGGTCGAATTTCCACATATGGAAATACTTGAAGCACTATGTGTTAGTGTATGTGCCCTATGCCATGATTTGGATATTTATGTTATGCATTTATTATTAATAAAAGAGGTTTTATTATCATTATTGTTGGTTAGTATGTTACACAATTTTGATATATGTCCCTGATTCATTATTGTTATGGAGATAAAATAATTTATAATCAGTATGAGTATTGATTTGATAATCATGAGATGATTATGTGTATGGTGATACGAATCAATCTCATAGATACTTGTTAGAGAACAGTGTATTGGATAGACTCATCATGAGATTGCTACATGGATTAGCGTCATAAGTAAATCTCATGATAGTCATGTTTTAATCCTTTGACTTGAGATTGTCATAGTTTCCAACATAAGGACTATTATATTTTGACATGATCAAACGTTATCCGTAACTGGATAATAATAAAGGTCATGATTGAATATGATAGAAATTATGTAGAGGATATTGAACAATCAAGATAGAATTTGTCCCTCTCTTTTGAGAGAGATATCTTTGGGCCCCTCGATTAGTGAGACTGTGAAATGCATGGCCGTGCTCAAATGAATTGATAGTGTGATCAGTATCATTTGTTTTATCAGTCTACTTAGAGATCGAGTAATCATATGTTTGAACAATATAAGTATGACGCTGACCATGACTTATGTTCAAACTAGATATCGTGTGACAAAGGGATTAATGCATGTACTATTCTAAGGCTAGTTGGACTTTAATCGTATTGATTGAGTAGCTGTAATGCCTTGCTAGAGGCCAATTACGACTTGTTGGTTTAATAGCGATTTAATCAACTGCCAATTAATATGGGCCTATCGGGTCACACACAAGAATGCGTAAGGCTGAGATTAATAATATTAATAATATTAATATTGGATATTAATTATTATTATTATTATTATTATCGTTTTTGATATTAATAATATTAATATTGGATATTAATTATTATTATTATTATTATTTTCGTTTTTTTGGTGATTATATATATATATATATATATATATATATATATATATATATATGTATGTATTATCGGATAATAGCGAGAGAATCATATCTGATATGGATTTTGAATATCCTGATAGAATCCGTATCTGATACGGATTTTGATTGGCATCAACTAATCCGATTAGGACTCAGATTTTGATGTCTACGTATGTGTATATATATTTGTGTATCTCGTGTGCACTACGCACGAAAATATACAGAATCATCAAAGAAACCCTAGAGCCGTTTTTTGTGAAAAACCGAGTTCTTCAGCCGCGCCGTTTGAAGAGCTAGCACTCCAGACGGAAGCGTTCGTGTGGATACCGACAGAGGGTGATCGTATTTTCGCACCTGCTTCATCTGCGTAATTCGGATCTACAAAGGTAATTTTCGAGTTTCTTTCATCGAATTAAACGAACAACATAGATCTTTGGTAGGAAATCGGAGATCTAGTTTTTGTTTTCCGCTGCGCGTTTTGCAGTAATCTCGGTTGATTTCCTAACACTATGCTTCCAGGTCCTCACAAAAGGCACATGAAGGGGAGGTGGGTAAAAATTGAACTCTTGTTTGTACTAAAACAGCATCTTTAGATGTGCTGTGCTTCCTAAGCTATAGTTCAGAATTATCTGACCAGATTTTGGTGAATTGCCAATCCTTTGAGTGGCTTTGGTCTTTTGATATCTATTTCAATTGATTGACTTAGTACCACAGTTAGATTTCATATTTCATAAAATGGGTTTTTTCTCTTCAACTAAACTTTGATATATAAGTTTGTCTTATATCTCCGTACAGCCTTAAGCCTAGTTTTCAGTTTAGTTAGAAAAAACTTTGTTCCTGTGTCCATATCAACAAAACTAGGTCTTTGTTTGGAACTGGGGGACTGGAGTATCATTTGAAGGATCCTTGAACATTAGCCTCAGCTAAATAAAGATTTGGAGAATGCTATACTCTTGAGTTTTTATTTTCTTTTCTAGTGAAAGAAGTTGAAAAACAAAAACTCCAATTTCTTAGATTTATTTATCAGTAGTAAATATAATGCTATACTCCTGAGTTTTTATTTCCTTCTCTAGTGAAAGAAGTTGAAAAAAAAACCCTCCAATTTCTTAGATTTATTTCTCAATATTAAATAGAATGATCTTTCAAATCGAGTTTTGGGTATTTGGAAGCCAATCAGATAAACCTTATTTCTTTTCTTGCAACCACATATAAGAAAACAACTTGTTTTATTAGAGTTAGCGCACATCAATCCTTTTGCTTTGAACCATAGTTAAGACAACAACTAGCAAGGGCCTTAATTGACTTCTCTTCAGCTGAGGAAAGAAAAGATACATCAGTCATTTGTTTCTCGACTACTCACCGTCCAAAAGAATGTTATAACTTATAACCGAGTTGCATAGGAGATATGCTTCACACAGACTACTGGATATGTGAATCTAGTCTAGATTGTAAAGAAGGCTTGAGATGTTAGAGCTGAATATATCGGTGAGCTTATTTTTTTATATTGGTGCATTCATTTCATTCTCCTCCAAGACAAATTCAAGGCTATTTCAACATTAACAAATATATGTGTACTACTTATGCATTTCATCTTAGTAGAACTTGTTTGAATCTGATGCATTTGTTTCGTTTATCCTCCTTGGCGAAAAGAATACTTTTTGTCCCCCTTAAACACGAAAAGGACCCTTCGGAGAAAAGTTTTAAAGGGGAAGATTCTAAAGTTGCATGAACTAGAGAACTCACATGGATGCAAAAAGTAGAGCAGGAGGAGATCAAATTGTCTTGAACAATCATATGGGACAATTAAAAAGATCTAATTGTGGTGACTTGGCTGATAATAGTTTGACAGGAGCAACGGTTAAATTATAACTGTTTTTACAAAGCAAACACAGTTTCTTCATGAAAATTCTGATCTGCTCAATTCTGTGTAGGTAGACGTCATTGCCTCTTCTACTCTTTTTTTGGTTGCGCTGTAAAGTTTTTCTTACCGAAGTAAAATTGATGCTTTTTGGTTTTGGTCTGCAAGGCTCGAAGTTTCCTTTTCTGGTTTCATACTTTATAATTTACATATCTAGTATTCACTCTTATGCTTGATTTCTATTTGGTAAGTTCTGTAAGTTCTTCTTTATGGCGTTTGTTGGCATCAAATTGCTTCTTAGTCTTATGAAAATGATTCAGTGGAAAGCTTAAGTTTTTTTTTGGTCTCTTTAGCCTCTTTTACGTGTACAAAGTTAGTACTTGAGGGTAAAAGAGAAAGAAAAGAACTTTGACTCGCATTCATAAATAGTGCATATGATTCTGAAAGCTGGCCACATTCCGACAAAACCTGGCACAATGCATGAGCATGGGTGAAAGTGTATTCTTTAGTGGCTTTGTTTGATATTGCAGATCCTCATCACAGTAGTATCATCACTTAGTATGCCAAATTTGCTTCCTAGTTTACATAGCATGGCATTGATTTCAGATTGCATAGTCTCTTTGTTTTGAACGTTAAATACTTTCCTCCGATAAAATTTAGGGTGAACTAACATAAATCCAGTGATGGTTTTCTCAATATTTGAGCTTTGGTTACTTCTGTTAGATCCGTTTATGTAACCACTTTTCCGATTGACATATTTGATGTACATTGCAGGAATTCATGGGAAAAAACCTGCTAGCATTGAATGTAATGTGGAAGTACATGGAACAGGTGAGCTTATTCCTTCAGTATATAGATGATAGATTTACATGAGTTTATCTTCATAGCTAGTCCCAAAATCATAATGACCCACACTGTTGAACAAATAAGTTCATGTTGACGAGGACCGATAATTGTAGCAAATGCTTTATTGCAGCTACAAACATAATGAACTGAGAAATTTATGCTTCTATATATGCTGATATCGTACCAAACATCATGGCTCTACAATTTTGTCTTTATTGTCAAAACTGTGGGTGCACCTAGTTTCTCATACTTGATATCACCATCTGTATAAGCAGTTACGTGCTTTAAATGATGTGCTTTTCTCTGACTATACTTCTGGCATGCATCTTTTAGCTCCTAAATAAGTGCTGAATGAAACTTTTAGATGTAGATAGCTTCAATCTTTTTATTTTAATTGTTCTTTATTTTATTTATTTCAATTTTTTGGTTGCTTTAATTGTTCTGTTGCTAATTCAACCATTTTGGCGTGGTATGTATTGAGTGGATTTTCCACTATTGGATGCTACTAACTGACGGAAGGAAAGAAGAAATATGTTTTATTGCTTTTTCAAAGCTTATTCATCCTTCTGCATACTTTTTGTTTCTATTTTCTTCCCAATTATTGTTTTAGCTTGAAGCCAGTGAGGGAATAAAAGTCCTGTTTCTGCTGTATCATTTTGAGTAGTGCCGACAGAATGAGAGATATGGATTGAGTAGGGCAGCTGAAAACATTCGTTTAACAAGAAATGCTTGCAGTTGACAAATGTATCCATGCTAGCCTTTTAAATGGCTGAATCAAAGAATGACAACTTGCTATATTGAACAGGATACCACTTCATGTTTATCTGAACCCAAAAGACTGCAGGGTCCTGAGACTCTTATACAGTTGTTTACTTTCTTGTGCATTACTATCACAGTTATTTCCAGTTCGTTGCTAATTTTATGTCTTTTGGCCTGAAACCTTTTTGTATGACTCTCTAGAGATCCTTTCCTTTGAGTGAAGAAGAGTATTTGTTGAGGCTTGATGACGTGGCAAATACGTTGAGATGTTGGGGAGCAGTCTCACATGTTAGAAATAGCCTTGAAAAGGTGAAAGAACGGCCTAGGATAGGGAAGGTAATATCTCTTATGTTTCTCTTTCCTTCTGAGGAAGTATTTTTTTATGTGAGTCATTTTCCTTCTGAGGAAGTTATTTCACTTTGTTGCACATATGATATATGATTGCCTTTGTGCTGATTCACACACATGGAACACCTGGCTTTTCTGTTTCAGTATTGTCCTTGCTTTTTGTTCTATGCACTAAATTACCTGTGAGATTGAGGATTTTTCTCTTTGCATGAAAGAATTGTGCATACTGAGCCACTGGAAGTAAAAAAAACAAAAATTTTGCTTCAAAAGTTGCCGAGGGCTTATTCCAATCAATGTTTCAAAATCCAGGTCAAACTGAACATTGTGATTAGGAAACCTGTCAACTACTCACCTAAAGAGCTGGTATTGGTCTAAAAAACCCAAAAGCCCTTGAAAGCCAGTGAAAGTTTGATGGTCCAATCAGTAGAAAATTCACCTTCCTAACAAGTCACAGCTGGTAGTCCATGAAGTGAAAATTTGGAACTTGTGAGAAATAGATTTGTCATGTCGTAGGAAAACCTCTTATGAGGAGAGCGTGAAACATGGGACGTATTTTGACAGTTAGATGGGAGGTCCATCTCATAAGCAACCTGGTCTATGCTGCGTAGAAGACAAGGTAAGCCATAAAATGTTGGGTAACTTTCTTTGCGCTCAACTACCAGGTGCTGTCGGTGAGGTTGCGAGGTAAGCCATACTAGAAGACTAATTTCTGTCCCACCTCATAGGTAGCTATCACTTTGCACCTTGGAATTTTGGGCTGAAATTTGGACGCTGTGAAATGTCACTGCAGAAAAAAAAAAATGTAATGGTTATATCAGTTGCAGAAAGAGTTTCTTGGTTTTAATATGTAAATCCTTTCCTATATGTGATTGTCTTGTTTCTTGTGGTTAGTCCTTTGAATTTTCATCCTTGTTTAGGTGAGATTTCACAAAAACTTTGGTTTCTCTTTTGGGATATAATGGTCTTGGCTGTATACTAAATCTATGATTTTCTTGCAGGCGGTTAGCATTTTTATTGATATGGATGAAACTGGTGGGCGCTCAAATGAATGGATTTACAAGTAAGTCTGATGAAAGAGACATATATTGTTAGAGCCACATAGGATCCATTTCTTCCAATCATTTGGTGTCTGAATACGAGATTTACTCTATGTATAGATGCGTCACAGATGTGGATGCTGTGATAATTTGAGGACTATGAAGTAGATTTACAGTTTACCTGTTCATTTGTTGTCTTAATTTGGTATATATGTATATATAGTCGGTGGTATTTCACCTGAAACCCTACTATATCAATTGTTTCTTCATTATCTTTTTTTTTTTTTTTTTTT